>CAUYLG010041700.1:0-60451 GCA_963573385.1 Cacajao melanocephalus
AATTGTTATTTTGTTGCTGTTGGTTTTATTAGTCTGGCACCTTTTTTTTTTTTTTTTTTTTTTTTTTTTTTTTTTTTTTTTTTTTACTGTGGGTTGCACTGATTCTAAATATGGTGTAAGTGGAACAAAATCTAGCAAACATCATTCTATCCAGGCTGCATTGGAGCAATTCTAATAAAAGAAGGCAGTGCTGCTAAGGGAGAAGTGGTAGGAATCTTCCAGAGAAGCCCCAGGTAAGTGTAAAGAAGTCTAATTGTTGGCAAAGAGAAAATACAAAATTATCTTAGGTAGTCTCTGGCTCAACAACTTTATGTTATGGATGTAATACATTAAAATGAGTACGTTTAATTTCTAGAAGTTTATTTCTGAGGCTCATGTATCACACAATTTGCTCTACTGAATTATCATTGACTGTATAATTTTAGAACCTGGAAAATATAGTGCTTTAGTAGTCGTATAAACATTATAATGAAAATTTAGTTCTATTTTCATTTGGAGTGAAAATGCATGCTAAGTTGAATTCAAACATTGGGTACAGTTTTTTAATAAATTCTTAGATAAAAATAGCATATTCGATTCCCTAGAAAAGAGCAATGTTTCTATTTTATAGCGACCTTAATGCTAGTTGTCTTGATCTTAAAGAGACTCAGGATGAAACACATATAAATCCCAGTACAACCAAGGACCATAAATGGTAAACACTGAGTTGATTGATATTGTGATTTTAATTTTTATTAAATTCAAACAATTTTTGATCATCTACTTTACACAAAGAACTGTGACAGACTCTGAGAGGTCTAAAAGACATTAACTTAAATTTTAACATGCATTTATTAAACTTATATGGCGGTGACTACACTACTGGAATTACAGAAATGAATAAGAATATACACTCAAGATCTTACAGTTATTGGTTGGGGTGAGAGTATTTCTTCTGTCTTTAAAAAGATAGAAAATCTTGAAGTATTTTGCCACTGTAAAACAACTACCCACCCTACATTTGTACTAAAATAGGCTTTTGCTTGTTTTTAAACAAATTCTAGATGAGGTTATATTTTTACAATACTCTCTCTCGTCTCAAATGAATTTACACATTCTATACCCTGTCTAAACTTACATGCAAAATAAGAACCAGCAAGCCTTCAAACTTCAGTCACAGTATTCCATAGGCTATATTTTAAGTCTATTGGATTATTTGAAATTTATTTTGCTGAGTATGTTAACAAATAGATTCTAACATTTAAAAAATCATTACAATTTTTTCTGTTTTTGTCTTCTGAATTACTCTGAGCAGTGAATTGTTGGAGGGAAAATACCCATGTCTAAAATTTGTGTCTGGTGCCAGTCTCAGATTTATGCCAAACACCACTTGGTATTCAAAAGTGTGGTCCCTTTAAAACAGCAGGCTGGATATCACCTTTCTGTCTTCAAAGATTCAAAGCAGACTTTCAATCTGGGATTTCTCTACAGAGGGTTGGCTGCTTCCCAGTTAATGTGAGTTTTGCAAAATTTGCATTTCGTGAAAACAGTGTTGTGTAAACATATATTGTGTCACTTTACCTGCTGTTTACTGAAATCAGAGAGTTTAGCCTTTGAAATTTACGGTTCTCTGGAGCCATCATAAATCAATCAGTCATATGAATGGACTAGCTGTAGACGCAAGATATTAATAAAACTAGGCAATGAAATTTGCCTCGAATTATACTATATTTACACTAATAATTATTACTATCAAAAACATTTTTCCCCAAAAAACACCTCAAGGGTAAAACACTATGGTAAAGTTTATTTCAGGATGATGAATTTTCAAACATTTCCAAGAGCATAATCACCTATTTTAAATACTGTAAACTCTGTTATATTTCATTTGGATAGGTATCTAATAAGCAATTATTACATACCCTCTCATTTAAATTAGCACTGAAAACTAGAAATAATCTTTATTTAATATGACTGTTTTTAACACCATATGGAAAGGGAAATAACTAAATGAAAATTGTTCACGTAAATGTGATGGGTGTAGGGGGCGGAAAGCAGTATTTCTTGACATGTGGCATGTCACTCAGGATAGTAAAAGGCCCATCATATCCAAAATGCCAGCTTGGATATTCCCTTGCCACCCACTTGACGAACAGACATACCACATGGCATTAAATGCTGCAACCTTTCCTAAAAATGCCACTTGGATTGGTCCGCTGTGGTGAGCATATAAGAACTCCTGGTCTGTCTCTTGAGTTTGTGAGTTCAAAGGGAAGAATCTAGTAAATAACACTGGCTAAATTTTGCCCTCAGATGTTTGGCATAAATGATTTGTGAGGATATTGGAACCTTTGGCTGTTTTCACACCAATGAAATAAATTATGCTACTTGAAAAAATTCTACAGAACATAACGCTACAGTCACATTCGACTTTTTGCAAAAGTACCAAAGAGCATCTTTTAGAAACAGTGCTTATAAAGCCCTATATATTCCTCAGATATTTCCCAAAGATTTCTTCTCTTGGCTAGTATGAAAACAATCTTAATATTTTATTTATTCTTCATAAATACAAAGTATATAATATAAAACACTTTGTGCACGTTTCCAACAATTTCATTTTCTATGCATCTTTACATAAGGTAGTAGCTAATAACTCCTTCTGTAGACAGATATTTTCCAGTTTCTAAGCTTTATGTGTTCACTTGTTGTAGAAACATATTTAAAAATTGAATTACCAGTAAAAATATTGAATGTACAGGTCATTATGCTCCCACAAATGCAAAATACATCGAAAAATTATATAACAGATAATTACATATGAAAATAATATGACGCATATATTTTCTTCTATTATTTATTTTCTCCCTAAAAGAGTTCTAATTGATTAAATCTCAAGAGACAAAATGTAATTTTATAAAACAATTATACGTTCAGATTTAGGAGACAACCTAAGAAGATGATTCTGAGTAGGTAGGATTTTTGCTATTACTATTACGTGAAAAAGACTGCACAATTAAATAACAGATTGTTACATATCTCCCTAACAAGAGGGGCAAACTGATACTACAAGCAGCCAGAATGACATAATTAAAATAGAATTTCAAGGTTATATTAATAGAGTAATAAGTTAATTAAAATCAAGATCAACTGAACTTTCTATTTACACCAGTTCAGACAGCCTAAGAGGAAAAGAACTCTATTTTAGAGACATATGTGACTCTTTGAGCTTCTGTCATCCAGGTGCCATTTCTGATGGAGCACATGTGCACTGAACAGTTGGCAAAGAAGGAAAAAGATTACTGTATATGTATGTGCAGATAGTTGCTCTAATGATATAAAATACATCTAGAAAGAGAGAGAGGCTTTGTTGTAAAATAAAAAATTTCCCATGACTTTTTGTTATTTCTGAATGTGATTTGAGTATGTTTCTGTAAATAAGAATATATACTCTTACTTATGATGTATATAGAACAAAAATAGACAGTAATTCTGTAAGTGATGGAATTATACACATAAATTGGCAACAACATTTGAAAAATTAAGGGTCTCTGGTTTCCATTTTATCTAAATGTATCATGTATAGAGTGTCTGTCAAAGCAGAATGATACGTAAAAGTATCCAGTAGCACATATTATACTGCATTGCTGGGTAAGGATCTTTTCTAGTTAACCTATGCAACTGTTTATTCTGCAAACTGAAAATATCAGCAGAGAGAATTAAAGATGTTGCAGTTTCAGTATTGAAAGTTTTAGTCCCAAAACGTGCTTTCATAAAGTTATTTCCCTTTCATGCATTGATTGCTGCTTAGCTAATCTTCATCTTGGTCCAGATCAGCGTCAACATCCGTGGTGAGTCTGAGATAAAAGAAAGCATAGAAAGCCAGTAGTAGTGCCAATATAGCTGCAAGTACAAGGCCAACTTCCTGGGAAGAAAAAAAAGCAGACTTGAAATTGCTGAAAAGAGATTGGTTAACATTATTAGTTTCACCAGATAAAACAACCATATTATTCCACAGTTTAGAATGAGTGATTGGAACCTAATAATCATATTCTTTTTGTTTACCACTTTTTGCCATTAAGAAACTTGTTTTGTACTTGGTAAGTCCCAATGAAATGGCAGATACATCAGTGAGTGAGTCATTGGTATTATTATTTTTAGCCAATTTGTTTTTCCTAATAGTAACAATAAAATTTATCATTTTAATATATTTTTATAATTTGGATATCAGGATGTTCGATACAAGCAATGCAGTTTGTATCTACACAGTTGATCTATTTTCTGTTTGAGTGTGTTTAACTTTGTTGCTTCAATACATTTAGTATTAATGATAACATTTGAACACAGATTTGTTAAATTATTCCTTTTGATTGAAAAGAAACAGTTATAACTGGTCTCTAGATTATATCTCTGTATACATTCTTATGACAAGTGACTTTGCTGAAACTCTATTTTAAATTCTAAAGTCTATAGTTTATATTGTAGGGGAACAAAACAGTACTCTTCACTCATGAATCATGATACAGTGTAGTTTATCACAGCTGTGAAGGATGAGTCCAGATTTTTCATTTGTGATGTGATGTGGATTAATCAACTATATTGAAATAATGATTTAAAAATTTACTCATATATTATGATGAAAATCATATTATCTCAAAAAGTATATGTATGTATATATGTGTCTGTGTGTATACCTTCCAGAAACTTTCTTAATATTAACATATCATTTGGCTAAATCAAACAAACAAACAAACAAACAAATAAAGTGCCAGTTCAGTATCCTGAGGGGCCGAATACTACATTCTAATTTCTACTGTGTATTATGCCCTTCACCTGGCACTGTTTTATGGAGAAGCAATTCATTTACATTTACATGAATATAGTTTACACTTCACATGAAGGTAAAGTCAGTAATAATTAACTTTAAAAACATTTAAATCAATTTGGCTTATAATCAACATGAAATTTTTACATGAATGTTGAATTTACAAATAGATATTTTATACAGATTTTAAGCTTCATAATAACATTTATTTACATTTCCAAACTATGAAAATAAATATTAATAAAAACCAAGAGGTTGAAAAACTCAGGTTAAAGATTTTTGTAAGATTTCATTTTTTAAATCTAATGTACCAATATAATGTCAAAGGAAAGTGAATTTTTTCTTTCTTGCAGTTGAAACACTTTGGCATCTCAAAAGGGCATGGCAGCATCAGACAGGTTTCATTTATTTTCTTATATCCACAGCTGTGCTCCCAGACCCATCTGGTTACATAGCTACTAATTTTAAGACGATGTAATAAACAAGTGACACACAACTGCAAACTCCATCTGTTCTGTATAGTGGACAACAAAACTGTTCAACAGCAGTCACCATTCACCCATGCTTAATGCAAGAATTAAGTTTGTACTCTTGATTGGAGGCCGTGATTCGTAACTTATTGATAATCAATTCTAATTGCTGCTTTTCAACTCCTTGTCCTTAAAACAATTCTGTATCATTTCACTATATACTTTCAGAACATCTAGAGGCATGAAAAGGCTTTGAAGGGGCAGGAAATAGAGAATATTTATAGAACACAACTTCAGAAGACCCATTAATTCATTACATATCTTCAATGTGTAGTGTGGGTGTGGCTTAAAGGTACTGAGTGGAAATGTTAAGCAAATACTTTTCTTCAAAAATCATCTCTTTATTGAGGAGACAAGCATTGTAGAGGCTGAATGTCTGGAGAGTTGAAACAGTGGTAAAATTTGAAAATAATGCTTGCAAGATGATGGTGACACTAAGCATAACTTAGAGACCTATAGGCATTTATGACTTCATTGCCCCCTTTAGCCATTTTTAGCTTTAAATCAAAAAGAACTAACATGACATTTCAAGCTGGCTCATCCCAAGGGGTTGCTGGCAGGATCTGGTTGGCACTTGAATATTTTATTTATGTAACAAAACTAAATTTGTGATCCTTATTCTTTCATTATAATTGTGCTTTTCATATAAACCTTTTAAATATAAAAATCATCTCATTAACAAATGTAAAAATCCTTTCCTTTTAAATGCTAGAAAATATGGGTATTTATGAAAAAAGTTATTGATGTTAGTGACGCTGTAATTCTTGAAAAATAATCTTCTAATTGAGCAACAACTAAATAGCAACTTAGTTGTGAAAATAGCTCTTAGGTAGCACTCGTTGCATTACTGGGCCATAAATTATGACATTTTCCTTATACTTGTAAAACACAGAAAATGAAAAGCACCTTCTCAGTAGAAATTAAGTCTAGATTTCAGAACAATGTATTGACATCTTATATGAAAATTGCTAACTTTTCCCATAAAACACTTTCTATTACTAAACATACATTTACAAAAAGCACTAGAAGCCTCTGAGGGTTAAGCCCTTATTGTATAATTCTTCATGTCTCTAAGCCCATGTTTCTCAATCAGTACTGTTGATTTGATATGGTAATTAAATCTGGAAGTGATTTCTTGTACAAATTCTTCCAAGATGATCATGTCTTATTCATCTTTCTTTTCACAGGTGCTAGACTATTATAATATTTTTCGTAATTTATAAATATGTAATAAAAGACTGATATTTATCTAATCTTTATACAGGGATATTAAAATTAGGAATGTTTTTAAAACTTTACAACATTAATATCCATAATACTATCTCCAAAGCCAATCTGAGAACATTTTGTAATGTATAATATGGTGACACGATGCACCCTTTAGGAGGTTATCTTAAGGCTGATGACAAACGCTGAAGAAGAGACTTCCACAAACTGGAAATGGCTATTTCAAAAAAATATTTTCTCAATCATCTAATAATTCATAAATGACTTATATGAGTTCCATTCAATATTCAATGTTTCTAGTGTATTACTGAACTCTCTTGACAACATTATGAGGTAAATGGCAAAATTTCCATTTTATAAACGTGCCAACTTAGACTTAGCTAGATAATGGCAAAAGGAAGGGGCAAATTCTAGGCCTCCTTATCCTGAGCTCAGTGCTGCTCTCATTGCTGTTATTTTTCCATCTATATATCTGTTCATATTTTCTATAGATTTGAATTATATAAAGAGTATATCTATGATTCATTCAAAAGACTATATAGTAAATTGATACGATATTACAATATTATGGTCATTCTGTATCAACTAGATAAGAGCAAAACATGTTTGATGTTCATTAGTCCTTAGTTGCTTCTCTGACATTATCAATATGAATAAAATCACTCACTGGGGAAATTAAAAAGCCTTAAATGGCAATTGCTGAAAGAAACTTTGTTATTTAAAATCCTATGCCAAAATGACAAGGCAATCAAAGTTTGACAGGGCAAACTAATTAGTATGCCAGACTTGAAATGTAAAACACCTCAGGTTTCTGATTCTAAAAAGTTTCATATCATCTTAATAGGCTCTTCATATAAATTTTCAAGCAAAGTAAACAATATTTAAGGTTAAGGTTTTTGTTTTCCACAGGTTTACAAATCAAAATCATATCCTAGCTTATTAAAAAGGAGCTATGTTCTGATGTCAGTTTGAAAGTTTTCTGTAGATACCTTAAACATTAAATAAAATCTAAGAAAAATGTGTTCTTATAGAAAGATTAGTAAATTCTACAGTGATTTTTAAAAATATACTAGATAATTGCACTATAAGGTAGAGCTTATCTCATCCTGGGAACATTATTACTTCTTCAAATTTAAAGAATAACAACAATTATGAGAGTAAATGTAAAAAAGATGTGTGTGTAGAAAAGTTGTATATGAATAAATAAATATCTGCACTATTTCTCAAATCTTAACATTTAACTTCTCATCATATTGTGCCACAGGAGGATTTTGTTTCCCCACATTTTTCTAAGAAACAAACCAAAACAACAAAAGTCCCACTGTATTGTGAAAGACAAAAGTAAGTGACATATTGCCATTGAGGACAACGACAATGTTTTCACTTCAAGTAATGGTCATCAAGTAACCAAACATTAAAAAAAAACAAAACTCAACACTGCTTTTTAAAAAGTCATATTATAAAGAATTTTTTAATGAAATTTCACATGAAATTAGAAAAATATTTCAAAAGATGAATCTTCTTTTAAACAAAAAGGCAGTTTACTTTTTTTTCATTACAAACTGACACACAGCACTGAAGAGGTGGTGTTGTGAGAACATACTGCATCACGCAACAATGCTTGATCAAAATCAGCAATCAGGAGCGAAAAGAAGGCAGTGTTTCATGATCATAATAGCAAATTCTGGAAGACAACCAAACATATCATCTGGCAGTTCAACAGCTGTTACAGCTTGGTAGTAATACCTTGGCATTTGCTGTAAGCTATAACTTAGAAAAATTGATTTTTCATCTGCCAGATAAAACCCAAAATCTCCTTTTAACATGTCAATATTTAAATAAAATATATGTCCTGGTCATTTTTATTTTACCCCTTTGATAGTAGAGTTGCCAAATTAATTCTTCTATTAATAGTTTAATTCAACTCTAAATACCTGGCAAAAGATTGACATGGGCAATAATGTAAATGCAATTTGTTGAGCTTCATTGTGTTAGCATATTAAATTAATATCTGCTAACATCATTCTCAGTTGCATTTATCCTTCTTAAGCAGATAAAACACTGGTATTCTGAAAGAACAAGTTTAGGAATGTCATTATAATTTCATCATAGAGTGCTGACAACAATAAGATAAGTAGAGTAAAATTACATATATGAATGATATCAGTATATATCATTACAGCTACAGCTTAAACAACTATAAAATGAAATTTATTGAAAACAAAAGAAATTTTTGACTAAGGCCACATACATCACTGAAATGTCTGAATAATGCACATGATAGCTAGAGAAAAAATAAATTGCAACTTTAAGTATAACTGATTATCTTAAGTGACACCATTTTAAGACCCTTCAAAAATCTCAGAATAGGAAGGATGTTTTCCATTAAGTCAATTCTTCATAAAAACCTTCAAGTCTGGCATTCTATTTAGATTTTGAAATGTCATAAAACATTTAGAATTCAACATTTATGCAATCCAGTTTTAGCAAATGAAATGGCATGCACATATCAAATTTTAAACTTATCAAATAGAGGTTTACCTTTATGCCTATTGCTGTTTTCTTTGCTTCTGCTTTTAATTTGGTTGCTCGTAAAATAGGTTTAGTTTTTTTGTAATCTTGTTTACCTAGAAAGAAATAGTTTCAGACAATGAGTTATGCTTGTATATAATTCAACAATCACTTGAAATGTCAAAGAATGTTTAAATACAGTAAAACAGGGACACAGAGTTGCAAACAGTTTCCAGTTGTGGTAACCATAAACTTGTCACCAAAGGTCAACTTTTCCTTCTCTCTTACTTTTTCCGGAAGAAGATACTGATGGACATCTTCAATTTGATATATAGTGAATTTCAAAAAAGATAAAAACTTATTTTAGAGAACACAAAATTTAAAGTAAAGAAAATAAACCTTTGGAGGCATTTGGAAACAAATACATAAGTAAATGAGGATATGTAAGATTCCATTAATAGGTAAACTTTGTCTTCCTAAGTAAAAGAGTAACAGCTCATTATAAATGTATTTTATTTTGGACACATTAAGCATTCAAAAAATAAGTGAGAAATATCCCTAAGTTTTCTTTAAGTAAAAAACTAAAGAAGAAATCTATAAATACTTAACTTTTAGCCCCACTCTGAACTCATTAGAGAAATCTGTATTTTTCTTTTGTTTCCTTTTAATAGAGAACAAAATAAATATGGCTAGTTAGAAGTTATAGGATAGCTACATTTAGATATTAGTTTCAATAATCTCTTCCACATTTCACAGCCAAAAGCATCCAAAACTGAGTTAGTGCTATAAAATTTCCTTTCTTTGTGTATCATCTAGTGACTGAAGCAAAGAGTAACAAAACAGGATTGCAAAGCCTGGGTAGAATATAGGTTTAACAACAAGAACAAGAATAGTAAAGCATTCATTAAAATGATATACTGTTTTGTTCAGCCAACTTTTAACTAGGAACTGAGTCAAAATGAGCCTTAAATATAATAATAAATAAATTCTCAGAAAGAGTTAATACATGACTGTATAATCTCTCTGGCTATTTTATATTCTGATTTTGCCTTATTTTCATCTTTTCCCTTTCCTTTCAATGACCAGTTCCTTTACAAAACTTGTTGCTACATTCCTTTCATCTAAGTAATACAAATTCTGACTTTAATTTCCACACCTTCTTCACATTGAAATAAATTTAAAAGCAGTTGGTCTGAATTCAAGTATATCATAAAAATTTAATGTGTAATATATCTTAATGTGTCTGCTAATGATTCAAAAGTATATTTAAAATTTCATATAGAGTTTTAGAAGTAGAAATGGTAGTCAAATGAGAGTCAAATGGATGGGTGTAGTGAAGAAACACTGTATTTGTGTCCATTAGACACATAAAAGTTTGTTTGGCTGAAAAGCTAGGTATTTTGTTTTTAAAGGACTGTATGCTCTTTCCTTAACTGCTATTGTATAGCAATAATTCTGGATCAATGAGCATGCAGAAGCTTAATAAATATTATTTGATGATGGGGTTTGATCATCTAGAAATACGCCAATTTTCATATGTATCAAATGATCTAAATTTAAATCATGAAATGAACAAAATACAGAAAAATGTTACTCTGACCCATTTTAAATTAGCAATATTTAATTTCGGTGAAAAAATCTTGACAAGTGTTTGCTCTGATTTCACATCTCAACAGTCAAACTATTCATGTCATTATTCCGGCTGAGATAGAAACAATTCAGAACAATGAAAATGGTGACACATCAAAGGCCTCCAATCAGGGTTACAAAGCAAGTTTCTAATGAGAATTCTAAAAGAAATCTGAAGATTGTAGACTTAAAGTCAAAAAGTAATTTCTTTTTTTTTCTTTTTTTTTTAAATTAATTTATTTTACTCTAGGTGTACACTATATCTGGCATTTATCCCCATGTTATCTTGTATATGCCCTATAATAACCTCCTGATGTTATGGGGTGGGGGTGAATAGACAAATGCAAGAGGATTATCTTAACTCACACATTTTTTAATACAGCTATGCAATATTTTGGATAATGTATCTGTCATAAAACACACTCAGATATCTAAGAGTCAATACTAAAATAAGAAATTTATCACTCTAAATCAACTGCCATGTAACCATTGGTTAAATAACATATTCTATTTCAATTCGCTCTTATATTCTTAGAGAATAATACTTCCAGATTTGTATTCAAGTTGATATTAACATTTGAAACTATATTTATAATAAAAAGACAGTATTAAAGGTTATTGTATTCCTGGTACTTTTCCAAGCAGTGCATCTGTCATAAATTTAGAATTCTCTTTGTCGACTATGATATCCAAAAGTGTATATTGCAATATGTGGTTTTAGTTTACTAAGTGAAAACATTTACAGGAGTGTCTGCTAAGTTCTTTATAACTAAAACCAGATCATTCCATTGTACTCAAAGAGGTTTTCAACATTTAAATGTTTACGGTTTTGAGAAAGATACCTATGCCCACATGATTGTAAAAAATATAAAATATAGAAGTGCCTGCCTTCAGAGTACTTACACCTAGGAAAAAAAACAACACACTTACATACTCTAGATTTTATATGTAGACTGTTTCTTGAACATAACTGATTTTGATTTTGGTTGTATCAGCAATGCAATAACCAAAGTAGCAATTTGACAGTTGCTCATTAAATCGTGTGTGGAGAGAAAAACTTGATAATTCAAGCCTATGAAGCCAATCTGGGGCCTCAATCAAGTCCAATGTCTAAGCTTCCTTAGGAACAGTTTCTACTGCATTTTTCTGTGTATAAACTACCCTACTACTTCTTCATGTGTTTCATAATTTTAAATTGAAAATCAAACATATTTGAGTAATGTGGAAACTCTGCAAACTAGATCACCCCTGAAGTTTGTTGTTACTTCTATTTGTTCTTCGTTGGTTGTTGTTGGAATCCCTTTGTTAAGTAACCTTTCTGAACTAATTCTATAACGACTGTATTCAATAGTATATGATCACTGAAGTCTCTGCATAGTTATCTTAGTGGTCATCTGCTGTGGTTTGAATGCATCCCACAAAATTCATGCTGGAAACTTAATTTCCAGTGCAACAGTGTTGAGAGGTGAAAACTTTAAGTGGAGAGTGGATCTTCATTCTCTCTTGTGCACGCTCTTTTGCCCTTTTGCCTTCCACTAAGGGATGATGCATTCACAAGGCCCTTGCCAGATGCAGGCCCCTCAAGCTTAGACTTCCCAGGCTCCACAACTGTAAGAAATAAATTTTTGTTCTTTATACATTATCCAATCTCAAGGGTTTTGTTATAGCAGCACCAAATGGACTAAGACAGAAAACTGGTACCAAGAAGGAGGCCTGCTGCTATAACAAACACCTGAAAATGTGGAAGTGGCTTTGGAAATGTGCAACGGGGAGTGGGGAAGAATTTGAAAGAGCAGGTTAGAAAAAGCCTGTATTGCTATGAAGGAAGGATTAAAGGTGATTATGGGGGGCGGGGGTGCTCAGAAGAAATGAAGAGCTGTAAGGAAAGTCTGAATCTTCTTAAGGATTATTTGGGGTCATAATCAGAATCACGATAGAAACATGAAAAGTAAAGGCCATTTTGATGAGGTCTCAGATGGAAATGGGGGATATTTTATTGGGAACTGGATAAAGGCCATCCTTGTTATAAATTGGCAAAGAACGTGTCTGAATTGCTTAGATGTCAAAGACTATATGGAAGACAGACTTTATGAGCAATGGACTAAAGTATCTGCCAGAATAAATTTCTAAGCAAAGTACTGAAGGAATTGCATGACTGACTTTGACCTCATATAGTGAGATGCAAGAAAAAAGAAATGATTAAAAGGTAAAATTTACAATTAAAAAAGAAGCCAAAGGGAAAGATTTATAAAACTCTCAGCCTGGCCATGGAAAGTATAAAAACAGTGTGTTCAGGAGAGAATACTAAAGGTGTGACCAAGCAACCCTTTGCTAAAGAGCTTACTAGAGAGAGAAAGGGACCAGGTGCTACTCATCAAGACAATGAGAGAAAGACCTCAAAGGCATTTCAGAGATCTCTGAGAATGTCCCTCCCAAAATAGGTCCAGAACAAGATCTTAAGGGCAAGGTCACCAGAGAGGCTTCCAGGGGACGTCGGTATTCACTACCTGGAGTTGCTCTGGGACTCTGTTTCTCACATTCCAGCACAGCACCCCTCAGCCATGCCAGCTGTGGCTTAAGCAGGCCCAGGTGAAGCTTGTGCTGCAGCTTCAGAGGGCACAAGGGATAAGTCGTAGCAGGGTTCACGTAGTACCGATTCTGCAAACCTGCTGATTTCATGAGCTGTGGGGCCATACGGACTTCCAACTAGATTTCAAAAGATATACTGGACAGCCTAAGGGCCCAGGCAGAAACCTGTCACAGGCATGAAGCCACTGCAGAGAGCCCTGACTAGGGCAATGCCTAGTGAAGCCACAGGAGCAACGCTACCTCAGAGACTCAAGAATTATAGAGCTACCAGTGTGCAGTCGCAGTCTGGGAAAGAACCAGGCAAGAGATTCCAACCTGTGAGAGCTGCTGGCTGATTTGAGCCCAGAAAAGCCATATGGGGAGGGTTGTCTGAGGCCTTGGAGGCCCAATGCCTGCCCCAATGTGACCAGGATGTGGGACATGGAGTCAAAGGATATTATTCTCCAGCTTTAAGATTTAATGTTTTCCCTGCTGGGTTCTGGTCTTGCTTGTAATCTGCTACTCCTTTTTTCTTGCCTATTTCTCCCTTTTGGAATGGGAATGTCTGTGTTATGCTTGTGCCAACATAATACCTTTCTTTTTCTTTCTTAGATGTTTCACTCTTGTTGCCCAGGCTGGAGTGCAATGGTGTGATCTTGGCTCACTGCAACCTCCACCTCCCAGGTTCAAGTGATTCTCCTGCCTCAGACTCCCAAGTAGTTGGGAATACAAGCACGAACCACTACGCCTGGTTAATTTTTGTAGTTTTAGTAGAGACAGGGTTTCGCCGTATTGGCCAGGCTAGTCTCAAACTCCTGACCTCAGATGATCCACCCATCTCAGCTTCCCAAAATGCTGGGATTACAGGCATGAGCCACTGCATCTGGCCCCAGCATTGTGCTTTGGAAGTAGATAATTTGGTTAATTTCACAGGCTCACAGATGGAGAGGAATTTGCCTCCAGATGAATGATGCCTTGGGTCTTACCCATATCTGATTTCAAATGAGACTTTGGATTTTGAAATTTTGAGTTGATACTCGAAGGAAGTAAGACTTTTGGGACTACTGGGATGGAATGAATGTATTTTCATTGTAAGAAGGGCATGGACTTTGAAGGCCAGGGCTGGAATGCTGTAATTTAAATGTGTCCTGAAAAGTTCATGTGTTGGAAACTTAATTTCCAGTTCAACAGTGTTGAGAGGTGGGACCTTTAATAGATGATTAGGTCATAAAGGCTCTGCCCTCATGAATGGATTAGCTATCATAGGAGTGGGCTCATGATAAAAGAATGAGTTTGGTCCCTTTCCTCTTGCTCTCTTGCATGTGCTCCTGTCCTTTACTCTTTCCCATTAGGATGATGCATTCACTTTTGACTTTCCAGACTCCAGAACTTTAAAAAATAAATTTCTTTTCTTTATAAACTACCCAGTCTCAGGTATTCTGTTATAGCACCACAAAATGGACTAAGACATCATGTAATAACTGGACAGATATTTCCTTAAAATGCTTTGAACCACTAAGTCTGTTAGTTTTGCTGAGGAGCTATGTGAGTATTAGTGTGTGTGTCTGTGTATGTGCATGTGGGTATATGTGCATATTTTTGTGTTGGGGTACATCTCCATGCTATAACAGAAGTTAACAGTTATGCCTTAGCCTTCACTTCTGCTTGTGAAGGGCCTTAAGTCCAGGGGACGTCGGTATTCACTACCTAGAGTTGCTCTAGGACTCTGTTTCTCACAAGAGGTAAGAGATTATAGGCTTCTCAAATCCTTAATGGGCATGGCATAGCCCTGCTCATGCACATGGCCTTCTAGATTCCCAGGAATCTATGTCAGACCTTTTAAAAAATTCTGTGGGCATCTCATTCCCTTGTTTTTTGCTTTTAAGTTTTTTGGTCAGTCTCATGTTTAACCCCAACTAGTAATGATGTTGTAGGCAGCTACGATGTTAAACAGTTGTAGTTCATTTTTTTTTGTCAAATGTCACAGAGAAAGGGCTCTTCACTCAGAGTTAGCTCTAAGTAAGGTCAAATAAAAACAAGTTTTGAGAAAGGGGCTTTTCAGTGAGTTTCCAGACTGGTCAAGTAGTAACAAGTTTTGGAGATGGGAGTTTTGCATATCTCTAAATGCATTTTGCCTTCTACAGTGGCTACTACACTAATGTTTTCCACAACTACTGTAATTGCAAGGCTGAAGAACATGACAAAGCAAGTTAAAACATGACAAAGATTGCAGATATTACTGAGATTCACCTGTTTTTCTTGAATAAACACTCCTTAGATAGTTGTAAGATTTTAGTTAATTTTCGGGTTTCCGGAAAACATTGATTTTGGTAGTTTTTGCCAGTGTTCTCATTGGCTTTATATAAAAGCACATTTTCAGAGATTCTTACTTTTCATTCAAGAAGTACTTCTCCGCCATAACTTTACTTTTACTATCATCACATTTAAAGTTAATTTGCTGAATTTTTACATTGATTTTCATTTATTTACAATTTTTGTAATAACCATAAAATAGAGTATAATGGCTGAGTAAAACAGAGGTTGCTGCTAAAAAGCTCAGTGTGGTAATCTATCATATATTGCAGGCTGAATGTTTCAAATGCTTTTTGCTTTTTAACTTAATTTTTGCCGGTACGTAATAGTGTATATATTGATGGAGTTCATGACTATTTTGATACAGGCATACAATGCATAATAATCACAATAGGGTAAATAGGGTATCCATCCTCTCCAGAATTTATCCTTTCTTTGTGTTACAAACAATCTGATTATACTTTTTTCATTGTTTTTAAGTGTACAGTAAGTGTTATCAAATACCAGATCTTATTCATTCTAACTAATTATATTTTTGAACCCATTAACAATTCCCACTCCCTCCACCCCCTCCCCACTACTTTTCCCAGTCTCTGGTTACCACTCTTCTATTCTCTATTCCCATGAGTTCAATTGTTTAAATATTTTTACCTCTACAAATAAGTGAGAAGATGCCAACTTTGTCTTTCTGTACCTGGCTTATTTCACTTGACAGAATGAAATAAGTTCCACCCAAGTTGTTGCAAATGACAGGATCTCATTCTGGTTTTCATGAGTGAATAGTACTTCATTGTGTATAAATACCATGTTTTCTGTATCCATTCATCTATTGATGGACACTTAGGTTGTTTCCAAATTTTGGCTATTGTGAATAGTGCTGCAATAAACATAGAAGTGTAGATATATTTTTGATATCCTGATTTTCCTTCTTTTGGGTATATAGCAGTAGGGTTACTGGTTCATCTAGCAGCTCTATTTTTAGGTTTTTGGAGAACTTCCAAACCATTTTCTGTAGTGGTTGTACTAATTTACATTCCCATCAGCAGCGTATGAGGGTTTCCTGTTCTCCACATCCTCACCAGCATTTGTTCTTGCACCTTTTGGATAAAAGCCATTTTAACTGGGGATGATATTTCATTGTATTTTTGATTTGCATTTCCCTGATGATTAATAATTTTGAGCACCTTTTCATAAACCTGTTTGCTATTTGTATGCTTCTTTTGAGAAATGTCTATTCAAATCTTTTGCCCATTCAAAACTCAGATTATTAAATTTTTTCTAATGTGTTGTTTGAGCTCTTTACGTATTCTAGTTATCAATCCTTTGTTAGATAGTTTGCGAATATTTTCTCCCATTCTGTGGGTTGTCCCTTTCACTTTGTTGATGGTTTCTTTTGCTGTGCAAAGGAAAAGCTTTTTAATGTGATGTGATCCCATCTTTTCATGTTAGCTTTGGTTGTCTGTGCTTGTGACTAAAGATATCTTTGTCCAGCCCAATTTCCTGGAGAGGTTCCCTAATGTGTTTCTTTAGTAGTTTCAGAGTTTGAGGTTTAAGAGTTAAATCTTAATCCATTTGATTTGATTTTTGTATATGGTAGAAGATAGGGTTCTAGTTGCAGTCTTCTAAATATGGATATCCAGTTTCCCCAGCACCATTTTTTGAAGAGACTGTCCATTCATTAAGGTATGTCCTTAATACCTTTGTTAAAAATGAGCTCACTGTAGATGTAAGAATTTGTTTCTGGGTTCTCTATTCTGTTCCATTGGTGTATGTGTCTGATTTTATGTGAGTACTATGCTGTTTTGGTTACTATTGTTCTGCAGTATAATTTGAAGTCAGTTAATGTGATTCTTCCAGTTTTGTTCTTTTTGCTCAGGATGGCTATAGCAATTCCAAGGCTTTTTCTGGTTTAATATAAATGTTAGGATTTTTTTTTTCTATTTATGTAAAGAGTTTCGTTGGTATTTCATTAGAGATTGCATTGAATTTGTAGTTTGCTTTGGGTAGTATGAGCAATTTAGCAATATTGATTTTTCCAATCCATGAACATAAATATTTTTCAATTTTTGTGTATGCTCTCTTCATTTTTTTATCATTGTTTTATAGTTTTCATTATAGTAATCTTTAACTTCTTTGCTTAAGTTTATTCCTAGGTATTTTGTTTTATTTGCAGCTATTATAAATGGGATTACTTTCTCAACATTTTTCAGACTCTTTGCTGATTTTTGTACATTGATTTTGTACAAAAATCAACTCTTGCAACCACACTGAAATTGCATAACAGTTTTAATAGTTTCTAGTCAAATTTTTTGTTTTTTCCAAATAATAAGACCATCATCTGAAAACATGGATAATTGGACTTCTTCCTTTACAATCTGGATGTCCTTTATTTCTTTGATTGCTCTAGCTATGACTTCTAGTACTATGTTGAATAACAGGGACAGAAAGTGAGCAGTCTCATTTTGTTCCAGATCTTAGAGAAAGGGCTTTCAGTTTTTCCCCATTCAGTGTGAAAATAACTGTGGGTCTGTCATAAATGGCTTTTATTATGTAGAGATATGTTATTTCTATACCCAGTTTTTTTACGGTTTTTTTTTTAATCATGAAGAGATGTTGAATTTTATCAAATGCTTTTCACTATTAATTGAAAGGTTGTGTCCTTCATTTTATAGATATGATGTATCACACTGATTAATTTGTGTATGTTGTATTGTCCTTGCATCCCTTGGATAAATTCCACTTGCTCATGTTGAATAATTTTTTTAATGTGTTGTTGGATTTTGGTTTACCAGAATTTGGTTGAGGATTTTTGCATCAGTGTTCATCAGGGATACTAGCCTGTAGTTTTAATGTGTCCTTGTCTGTTTTTGGTATCACAGTAATACTGGCCTTGTAAAATGAGTTTGAAAGTATTCCTTTCTCCTCTATTTTTTGGAAGTTTGAGTATGATTGATATTATTTCTTCTTCAAATGTTTTGTAGAATTTAGCAGTGAAGCCATTAGGTTCTGGGCGTTTTCTTGTTGAAAGACTTATTATGGCTTTGATCTCATTACTTGTTATTGTTCTATTCAGGTTTTGGATTTCTTCATGGTTCAATATGGTGAGTTGTATGAGTCTAGGAATTTATCCATTTCCTCTAGGTTAACTAATTTATTGGCATTTAGTAACCCAGAGTAGCCTCTCCTTTTTTTGAATTTCTGCAATATCACTTGTAATGTCTCCTTTTTCATCTCTGATGACTTGCACACCAAGTCCACTGGTTCTGAGCCCAGCAAAGAACCAGGACTTGCCAAGGAATTTCAGTCTTTGTGGCCTAGACTGCCTTTCAAGTTTATCTAGAATCCCAGAGCCTTTTAGTCCATGGTGATGGGGCTTGCTGAAACTCAGGTATGTACCACTGGGATAGAAGACTTGCCTTTGGCTAGGACTAGTCTAAATGCTCCCTCTGTGGGTACCAGCTAAGTTCTTCCCTGTGTGGCTTTCTATACTGTGACAGAGCAGCACTAAGTTCCAATGCAAATTGCCACAATCACTGCACTCTGCCTCTTCTAGCTACACAGATTTCTCTCTCAACACAACATGGCCAATGGTGAAGTATAGGAAAGGGGTGGTGTACGTGGCTCAAGATTGTCTTTCAAACCCCTACTTCAGTGCCTCTTTCCTTAATATGATGTTAAAGCCAGGTTCTGGTTCACCTGATTTTTGGTTCTTATGAAGGTGATTTTTGTGTGGATAGTTATTCAGTTTGGTGTTTCTGTGGGGGGATGATCACTAGAAGATTCTGTTCAGCTATTTTGCTTATGAGGTTAATTTCTTATATACAGCCTATATTTAAGTAATTTTATAATATTTCAATGTGACAATCTGTTCTTTAATTAGTATGTTTAGATGTTTACATTTAATACAACTATTGGTATGTTTTCATTAACATCTAACATTTTATTATTTGTTTCTCTTTGTCCCCTTTGATTTTATTGTTCTTTTATTTTCCCTCCCTTTTTTGGATTGCTTGAACATTTTTTAGTATTCCATTTAAATTATGTATTGTGATTTTGACTCTAATGTTGTAATGATTGCCCTAGAAATTATATAATATATACCTAAGTTTTCAGATTAACTCAAATCAATTTTTATTCAATTTTCTATTTTTAAATATATTCTAAATTATCTAAAATTTTAACATTTTAAAAACTTTAGTAATCCAATACATTTCACATTTTAATGTAATGGAAATAAGAAGTGTATTCCTTTGTAGTGCTGGTTTTGCTAATTATTGTTTATATCATTTGACTTTGCTGTGCTCATTTATGAGCAGCTCATTTATGAGCAGAACATTTGTGTTGGTTATGGAAGTTTTCTCCAGATAGTAGATTTTTTAAATAATTCAGGCACTTAAATGCCTACTTACAAGGAATTACGCAAGTGAATTTACTATTGTAGCACAGGTGTTTTTGATAACTAAATGCTAGGCAAGATATTGGTGTCCCTGCTTGATGCATGTTTTTCTTATAGCCTAATAGTTTTGCAATAAAATGTGAAAGGTACATGCATAGCTAGGAGGATTATTATACTCTGGTTGCTGACATTTTATATTAATAATAAAAACTGCAGGCTATGTGTGCCTGTGATTCTGTTGTAGAATAAAATTTCCTACTACTCTTTTTTCATGTTGTGATTAGTTTAATTGAAGAGTATCCTGAAATTGCTAGATCTATACCATTAATAAGATGGTTATCATAGTTAATCACTTATTTGTATCAACACACTTTTCTCAATTGTGTGCAACAAAACAAACTACAGATATGAGTATTATGTTCAGGTTGATAACTAATGTGTAAATGAAACTGGTCAACTGCCTGTTATCCCAAACCTTATATAAAAGACAAACAATAAACAAAAATTGTTCAATTTGTCAGGTGATAAAAAGCACTAAAAAGAATATAATTGGCAATGGACAGACAATGACATGGAGATAGGTATCGTTTAGATAGGGCAGTCAAAGAAATCCTCCTTTATAAGATTTCATTTAAGCTTATACTTGAATGAAGTTAGGAAATAAGCCATGTGGGTAGCTGATAGAAACAATTTTAAATACTGGAAATATCAAAGTGTAAAGATTCAAAAAACACTAACTCCTAGAAAAAGTTTAACAGATCAGTTGATTAAAAAAAAATTCAATGGCAGACTCAGTGGTCCAGAACAGACCCTATGTTCATTTCCAAATTTTTGAATACATGGGGTCAAATGATAACCTGGAAATAGACAGGATCTCCAGCGTGATTCCATAATATGTGATATAATAGCTATTTTGTTAGTGAGTGTGAAGTAGAAATATTACTCCCTTTCTTTACTAAAATGGTAAAGAAAAGGAAATGTACACTCCCGGGAAAATTTCAGAGGTTGACTATATCATGCAGTCACACTGATTATTTTCACTGGCCTGGTTATTTCCTCATTGTGATTAATTATATCATGGAAACCAACTGAGTACTACTGAAAATGTAAACTTCCAGTAGAATTTTCTTACTGTAGCAGAATAATAAACTCCCTAGCACATGGTCACAACTATCTAATTAACCAAGCCAATGCATTTTTCTCAAGCCTGTTTACAGACACTGCAAGAGGCTGTCTGTCCCTACTGGAAAGGACAGCAGTATACTTACAGTCCTACTGCAGGAGTAGATTAACTCCACATCTCAGTGTTAAAAATATGATTCCCAGAAATCTCAACTGCTTCACAACCCCACAATATATCACAATGACAATGATATGATATAAGTCTTGGAGAAGCCATGAAAAGTGTCTGAGACACTTCCTTCATATATATACATAAGAGATACAATCATTAATATTCTGTTAAAAGAGGTTTGTTACCTAAATCTAATTTATGGAGGTCTGCATGTTGGAATTGTCTCCCAGAATTAAAGGTCAACTCACCACACCCTATTTACCATTACGATCACCAGTAAGCAGGGTGCACAGGCTCAACTTTTTAAAAAATAAAAACGACACTCACATTACTTGATAATGTCATGTATCTATACTTCTGTAACAACACTCTTCTACTAGGCATATGTTGCAGGGAAATTTGTACATGTAAATCAATGAACAGACATGTTTAGAAATATTCATAGAAGCATTGTTCATACAGCACTCACAGAAAAAACTGAGAATAATCTATAATTGCCCAAAACCAGGAGAATAGAAGAAAAAAAACAGTATATAGAAAAAATGGAATGCAATAAACCATAGAAAATGAACCATGGCCATAAAAAAGAATAAAACCCTAAAACAAGATGTTCAGTAGAAGCAAATTTTATAACAATATATACCACAAGATTTCATTTATATAAAGTTCACCTATATAAACTGATAAAACTAAACAGTAGATTACTGGCACAAATTTAAGTGGCAAATACATAAAGAGAATTAATACAAAATTAATATTGTATCTCTCAGAAAGATGGAGGGTCCTGCAATTGCAATGGAGTATATAAAAGGCTTCTTAGCTACTGGTGTATTTTCAACTTTTAACTTGGATGATGAATCATGGTTGTTCATGTTCTTGTTTTCTAAACCTGTAATACTTATTTTTATCTATGTAGGGAACCTGAAAAGTTTCTAGAGTTGAGTAGAGCATGGGACAATAAAAGGTTCTCCAGTAGATTGCTGTGACAGATACTCTATCTCTTGGAGTCTATGACATAGTAGATTCAATGGAATCTGTTAGCTAACTTAGACATAGAAGCAAGCCTTCAGCAGTTCCCAATAAAAGAACAGTGTCTGTCTCTAGGGTATTTGAACAGTACCATACCTCCTTCAGCAAGTAACATACTAAGAAACAATTCCTGGATTGCTACCAAATGGATGGAGAACTGACTACCTGGTCATGAGACTCAGGGATCATCTGGCCTGAGCTACCAGTCATGAACTGGAGGTTATCTAGTTCAATAAACTGTAAGATTAGGAGCACAATTTTAACATTAAAAAGCGTTTATAGATAGATCTTTATCATATTCTCACACCAGCTAGAAGTAGACTGCTATGGTACTATAGCTATCATTGGAGATAAACCAAAAGGGCAATGAAAAAGAGAAATTGTCCCAGTGGCCAAAGTTTGAGTATTACATTTTGTTCAGTTTACCTGGAAACAGAAGTAACCTAAGAAAAGATATAATACTAGTTCTCCTGAAATGAAAGCTGAGCTAGCAACCTAGGCAGTTTGAATTCTACATACCTATAAGCAAACTAGTAAAATGGGCAATCATGGTGTTGGCTGAGGAAATTTATGCTAGTTATTGGTCCATTGAAATGGTTTGTTAATATACAGTGCATGTCAAAAGGAATATGGGAAGATGTAAGAAAATTCCTGGGACAACTCAAGTACTACTTTGACCAATGATAAAATTTTATACAATTTTTAAATTTTTTAAGGCAAAAATCCTCAGCAAACTAAGATTCTTGAACTGAGATTCAAACTAAGAATATGTAAAATGAATACTGAAGGAGGAAAGTCATAAGTTACAACTACTATGACCAACTAGAGAACTGAGAATGACAGCCAGAACCTATATTTCTTTGCTTGCTCCTAGAATGTAACACTCATTTTCCCTACACAACCAATTTCCCTGTAAAATCACTATTATCAAAAATTTAAAAATATTTCTTCCTCTTCTTTAGGCCAGATCACAGTAACATAAAAGGAAGACTAGATGTCACTTAAGATCCTGGACTTAGTGAACAGCAGCTCAAGCTTGATTGGGATACATGTTTGGGTAGCTGTGGAGGGTGCTGGAGATATCCTTAGATAATTTTCAGAATTATTTTCTTTTCTTTTCTTTCGTGTGTGTTTTTTTTTTTTTTTTTTCCAGTCTTGCTCTGTCACCAGGCTCCAGGCTGGAGTGCAATGGCGTACTCTCAGCTCACTGCAACCTCCGCCTTGACAGAAATCCATCTTGAAATAACATGAAAATGGGAGAGAAAGAGATGGAGATTGATTGATTGATTCCAAAATATAAGGGAAAAGGAACAATTTTTGAAGAGATTGACAAAAGTTGGAGTTTTGACACTGAAGGACTTTCTCTTTCTACCATCATTTCTATTTTTTGTTTTTCTCTGGAATCATGGCTATTTCCTTATATGGCTCACATCTTATAAAACTAAGACCAAAGTAGAATGCATACTTCTTCCTGGGATCAATTTAAACATCTTTCTCATGACCTAAAAGACAAATAGGTAATCTTATTACCTATAGAAGACAAAGAGGTAATCTTAATAGAAGGTAATTACTTTCTATTACCTGTAGAAGACAAAATAGAAGACAAAGAGGTAATCTTAATAGAAGGTAATCTTAATAGAAGACAAAGATTCAGTTAATAATGTATGTACAGCTCCCAATTCAAGCAACTTTAACAAACCAAACTAGTTTGTCTCTGTATCCTCCTGTTAAATATAGTTTAAAAATATATTCTTGAAAATTCGTGGTACAT
The DNA here is from genome assembly GCA_963573385.1 of Cacajao melanocephalus. Taxonomy (NCBI): domain Eukaryota; kingdom Metazoa; phylum Chordata; class Mammalia; order Primates; family Pitheciidae; genus Cacajao; species Cacajao melanocephalus. Next base: position 24,070 of record CAUYLG010041700.1, read on the forward strand.
AACCAATAGAATTACCTGCTTCAAGTCTTAAACAGGGATTATGAGTATTAACTAAAAGTAGAGTCATTATTAAAAAGCAAACATCAATGCAAAAGAATTTTCAAACTATGTCTGGAGTTTTTGGAAGCAAAAATGGTAGCACACAAATTCATACTTTTTACTTGCATATACTGTACAGAAAATCTGTAGTATCTGCTTTGTAAACAAAATACTTTAAAAGCCATTTTAAGTTATAATTTTTAATTAGTAGATATTATCTGTGTTAAAAGTCCGTTTGCTAATATATTAGTATGAATAAAACATGTTTAACTCTGGCATTAGTGCTATCCCTATAAAAACACATACACACACATTTGAGTACATACGAAGATATCTACTAAAACATATATTAATGTTGATAGGTATGAAACATATATTTAATATGAATTATAACTATTTTAATACCTTATTATCATTTACCATTCCTCATATTACACTATTTTAGGGATAGATATAGTCATTGACATGTTCTAAAAACTTCTTTATGCCAGGAATTATTTCACATTTAAAGCGATCATTTTAACTGTGACATGGTTTTTCATGGGAGTTTCCTTAGTTTAATTTAAAAAATAGACGACTTTACTGCTTTTGGCTCTTTGCTGTTCAATTCCTTACCCTTGCCCAGAAACAAGACTACATCTTTGCCCTTTGTTGATATTGCTGCTCAAGCTCATTATCATGTGAATATCTGGTTATTGTTTTATGAATGTTCATTTTCTAGAAGCTCCCTGTTTCTTTCTGAACAGCCAACTTTACACTAGCCACACTCATTATCGTCATGTGGCAGTACTGCTCTTCCTCTGCCTTTGCTGCTTTAAAAATTAATGCACTGTTATTTTCTGAATACTGCATAAGCTGCTTATGAGTACATTATGCTATCAAGCAAGCACATGCAGAAAAGCTTCCTAAACTGTTATTCTTTCAATGAAAATACAGCTGGTTCTGCTTCAAAGGCACATCTTTTCACCTGCAAATGGACTTGCTCCTGCACTTATTCCTCAATTCATTGTCTTTTATTTGTGTCTAGAAATCTTTAATTGCCTTTAATTAGAAAAAAGTAAATTCAGTGCTTTAATCTTGCAAATACATTCAATCATAATTCTGTCTGGGATGAAAACCAAATTCTATTCACTGTCTGATCTCTATAACAAAGATATATAATTTATTGTCCATTTATATAGACCACACCAATTAAGATACAATAAAAAAGCAGAGAGATAAGAGTCAAAATATTTGAAAAGAAAAATTTGCAATCTAAATTTAATTACTCAAATGAATTATTGGAAGATGAGTTATTTACAGCATGCTAAAAATACTGGCAAATAATATTTGGTAATCAGCAATAAAGACTTTTGTATTTCCTTCAACATTTTTAGAATAAATCTATTCAACTGCTTCAAATCCCTCCTCCGTTCATCAAAAAGCAAAACATTACTTGGAATCTTACTTTTCTTGCATTACCTGAATTACATGTAAAAGTAACTTAATTTGTCATATAAAGTAAATTTGCAACTGCCATATGAACACTATTTTCAGTTACTATATTGCGAACTACAAATATCTGAAGAAGACTCATTACAAAACTAGGGGTCAATAGTATTTTGTGTGGAATCTTGTTAAAAAACTCTAGTAACTATGTGAGTAAACAAATGGCCTGCATTTTAATACCTTCAAGGTGAATAAAATTACAAATGCTCACAGGAAAATAACTAAGTAAAATATTAATCAATCAATTTGATAAAATTAAAGTAACTACAAAGCCAGAAATAATCCAGTAGATTACCATCAGCATAAGTTACCTTTTATATTAAATAAATTGTGCAAATGATACCATAATTTCCCTAAAGAAAAAAAGTAAGTATTATCTACAAAAGTAAACTATGCAAAAAGTAAAACTTTTCTCGAAATTATTTAGAGATATCCAGACTATAGACAGCAGGCTGGTAAATTCGTCATTAAAAATTAAAATCTTGTGCAATATTTTCATTTTAATTATTTTATAGAAGCAATTCAAACCAATGATAATTTTTCAATGCTTGGACAGAACAGCTTGTCATACATTACCATTACAGAGAATACACCATCATTTAATACTACATTAAGTACTAAGAAACAAGCACTAAGCTTAGAGCTGCTAAATATAAATGAAGTTACTCATAAAATATAAATTAATTTCCAAGAAAATTCATATGAAAAATGAGAACCAAGCAACAAGTTATACATGGAGGGGGATTATAGTTAAATAGAAGATATTATAAAAAATATCAATCTTGAATTTGCAAGATTAGCACAAAAAAAAGTCCACAATTTAAGAAGCGTTTATATGCAGGATACCCCGGGGATCTAGAGAAGTAAAATCAAAGACAAAAACAAAAAGAATAACACAAAACTAAGAATCACCTAAGAATTAGGAAAGTTGCTTTATTGATTATTTAAATATTTATTAAGTACCTTTTGTGAACATCATTAGAGATGCCAAAAAAATTAGATGGAGCTTCTGTCATCAATAATATTTAAATTATAGTAACTACAATTTTAAAAAATCATACATGAAAGATAGGAAAAATTAATCACATATAAAAGTTTAAAAATTCTTATTGTCTAGGTTAAATAAGAATATTAATGTACTTTATTAAGTCAAATATGCCACAAAAATATGAGAATTTCTTCCCCCTTTCCCAAAAAAGAGAAGAAAAGAAAAAAAATGAATGGAAAATGTTGAAAATTTGGAGACTGCAAAAGAAAATATGGTCAAAATGTGTCAAGAAAAAAGCTTAGAGTGGAGATTACCCAAGGAAAAATCACTACAAATGAAAAATGTAAATAAAAATATGAAAACATATCAGATTTTTTATTCATAGCAAATTATATAAAATTAAATTTGCTTGCTTAAAAACAAAGATTCTCAAGCTGTATTAAGAAATCAATTATATCATTTATTTATAGATGAAAATAAAGGGATAAGAAAAATACCAGAATACTTAACAAAATAAAGGTATTTTACCAATATTAATATAAAACAAAAAGAACTCTAAACAGAAACTTCATAAATACTTTATAAATAAAATGGCCATTATATAATAGAAAAGGAAACTCGTCATAAATATTTACCAATTTACAAATGCTAAGCAACAAAAACTTAGCTTCAAATATACAAAGCAAAACTGGATAGAATTACAAGAATTAAAAACTAAGGTCATTTTTCAAAAATGACAGCTAAAATCTATAAAAAGTACAAAATAGACTTGAAAACCATAATTAACATAAGTAGTACTGCATCCTAATAGAAAATACCTATTCCTTTCAAGCACACAGAATGTTAACAAAATTGACTACCTACTAATTCAGAGAGGAAACATTAATATTGAAATGACATCATAAAGAAAACATTGTATAAAAAACAAGGTTAAAAATCAATGTGAAAAAGCAAGAGTGGAGCTCCTGTATGTGATTGAAGTTAAGCTATCATAACTTTACACTAGACTGATGTTTTATAGAAGTCTCACGGTAACCACAAAGAAAAAAAAATTAATAATAGATACAGAAAAGATAAATAGAAAGAATCAAAGTATATCGCCACAAAAATTACCAAATTGCAAAGGAAGATACCAAAAGAGGAAGAAAAGAATTAAAAAAGTACAAAACAGACAGAAAACAATTAACAAAAATGACAATAAAAAGCCCTTACTATAAAAAATTACTCTAAACATAAATATATTAAACTCAACAATCAAAAGATATAGAGTGCCTCAACGGATAAAAAAAAGGTTCAGTTATATGTTCTCTATAGAAGACTACCTTCAGATTTAATGACACACACAGGCCAAAAGTAAAGAGATGGAAAAAGATCTTCCATGCAAATGGTAACCAAAAAAGAGCAAGAGTAGCTATACTTATATCTGACAAAATAGAATTTAAACCAAAGACTGTAGTAATTACCTACTCTGTGTAGTAATCACCTACCGTTTTTCATATTTTTCTGTGTATGTCTTACCACACACAGAAAAGGTACTGTGTGAGATAATGCATATTTTAAGTGGTTTAACTGTAGTATAAATCACTGTGTGTATGTGTATGTATATGTGTGTATAACCAAACAACATGTTGTACACCTAAAATATGTACTATAAAAATATGTACTCAAGGCTGTGTATTTGAGAAAAAGTTAAGTCAAATTATATAAGGAACTTCTATTTTACAATAGTAAAAAAGACAACCTGATTGAACATACCTGACTAGAATATGGTCAAAAGATCTAAACAGACATTTCTCCAAAGAAAATGAAGAAAAAGACAAACAGGTACATGGAAAGGTCCTTAACCTCCCTAATTATTAGAGAAGTGCAAATCCAACCACAATGAGATAATGTCTCACACCTGTTAGGATGACTATGTTCAAAAAAACAAAAGATAACAAATGTTAGCAAGGATATGGAAAAGAAGGAATCCTTGTATATTGTTAGTAGAAATGGAAAAAACAGTATGGAGTTTCCTCAAAAAAATAAAAATATAACTACTATATGACCCAGCAATCCCTCTTTTAGTTATATACCCAAAGAAAATAAAATCACGTTTTAGAGATACCATGTTCACTGCAGCATTATTCACAATAGCCAAGATATAGAAACAACCTAAATGTCCACTGACAAATGACAGGCTCAAGAAATTTTATACATATATATAAATATATTTCAGCCTTTAAAAAGAAGGCCCTGCCGTTTGGGAAAATGTAGATGAAATTGGAGGGCATTATGCTAAGTGAAGTAAGCCAGACAAAGAAAGAAAAATACTGCATGATCGCTCTTATATTTTCAATCTTAAAAAACAGATGTCAAATACCTAGAAAAAGAAAGTGGATGGTGGTTACCAGAGTTGGAGGGAAGGGGAAATGCAGAGATGAAGGTCAAGGGTATAAAATTGCAATTATGTAGTATGAATAAACTATGGATCTAATATACCACATGAGGACAATCGTTAATAATATTGTATTTTTACACTGGATATTTGCTGACAGTTGATTTTAGAACTCTTACCACACACAGAAAAGGTACTATGTGAAATGATGCATATTTTAATTGGTTTGACCGTAGTAATCATCTACTTTATGTGTGTATGTGTATGTATATGTGTGTATAATAAAATGTCATGTTGTACACCTTAAATATGTAGTATGAAAATTCTTAATTGGCTATCTGTATTCCAAATATTTTTCACTTTGTTTGCATGTCTTTTGCTTTGTGGAAATATATTTTTCTTTATAAAGTGTACTCTTTGTATCTTATTTATGAAATAGATATATACTTTATTTTGGTATCAATTATTTCTATTTATATTCTGACTTCTACTGTAACTTCTTTGTTTATCCTTTAGTTGCCTAGAAGAGTTATTTTTATTAACTTATTTTGTATTTCCAAAGTAATGGTAGAGATGGGAAAAAGTGCACTAAAAGGGAGGGTGGGGTGAAGAAGGGAAATTTACCTTTTTGCTTCTAACTAATTTCTAATTTACTACATTTGATTTAAAAATGCAGTTATAGGATATTGATTCTTTAAAACTTGAGGTACTTCCTTTCTCACTAGTATGTAGGTAGGTAATTTTTTAGAAATACTCCATGTATCCTTGAAAAGAAAATCCGTCACCTAGAGCCTAATTTAAAACAAGTAAGCTTCCTGTTATCTTCCCGTGCTGAGTGAGCTTTTCTAGTCCACCATTCTGCTAGGGTAATATCTCTTTGAGGGTCCAAGTATATTTGGGAGTTTCAATTCCAACTAGAAATCCTTGTATGCAGTCTTCCTTAATCGTTCTTTCACGTATGACCCCTGGAAAATTCTTTTTTTTTTTTTTCTGAGCTCAGCTATTCACTTAAAAGTACATTTGTTCTACTTCACTTAGCATATTTTATAGGAGAATTTTGAAGTTATCAAATTATTGCCATTAACAGTCAACAGAATTAAAAGTTATAATATGTATACAAATGAACGATTTAATGAATTATAAAATTTAAAAATGCTGACTGTATAAAAGCATTCATCCTTAATAATAATATTTGTTTATTGTTTTATTAAAGTAATTAAAATTATGAGAACACTGAAAAATCATAAGTACATGAAGTTCATATCTTAATGGTAAGCAGAACTACATTTACTTTTGCTTCTATAGAACTCTATAAAGTCCTTCTTCACTCATATATTTCTGTGTATCATATGTATTAAAGAAAATGTATATGCATAATTGTGTTTTTATCTTAATTCATAGGAGTGTATCAAAGATAATTCATGCTTACCAATTTGTTTTCTGTACTGATCAACAGGAAGTTTTATAGTAGAAGCATCTTTTTTACCCATCTTTGATCTCCAAAATGCCTGCTGAAAAGAAAACAATCATAATGAAATTCTTTTTAAAACAGGAATATCTATAAAATTCACAAATAGTTTATTCTATAAAATTCATTTTTAAAGCAATGGGTACAAGTACCTTTGACTTATTTCCATTAAATATTCATAAAAAACAAAATTCTTTCAAATAAATTATCAATGATATAATTGCTGGTAATTAAATTTCTCAATCATTTGTTTTTGGTAACATTCATCTTATCAAGTACTATGAGTGCTCCATTAAACCACACTGTTAGGGAACATTATCTGTAAATATGAAAATAGGTTGGGGCTTTTGGCATGCTTTTGGCAACATGTTTATTTACAAGTATATATATTTTGGATATATATATTTACTATGTTACATAAAATGTAAGAGTGAAGTTTAATCTCAAGTATTTTGTATTTTATTTTAAAAAGCATGACATATGCAACCAAAGCAGATGAATTTCAGTTCTAGTTCTGCCCCGTTAATGTAAACAGCAAAAACGACTACCATTTATTAATATTTTCATGCTTATTACATCATATACACTGTTTGATTTAATCTTCAACATATTTTTACTGATATACAATAGTTGTACATACTTTGGGGGAATATATGTAATATTTTGATACCTGTATACAATGAGTAATGACCAAATCAGAATAATTAGGATATCCATCACCTCAAACATTTACATGTTCTTTGTGTTGGGAGTATAACAAATCTTCTCTTCTAGGTATTTAGAATATACACTAAATTATTGTTAATCATAATTTTCCTACTGCACTATCGAATACTAGAAATTATTTCCTCTATCTAACTGTATTTTTTTGTATCCCTTAACCAACTTCTCTACCCTTCTACCCACTTCCCATCCCTGACTCTGGTAGCCACTATTCTACTCTCTATCTCCATTAGATTCACTTTTTCAGTTCTCACAAATGAGTGAGAATAGGCAATATATGTCTTTCTGTGCCTGGCTTATTTCACTTAACATAATGACCTTCAGTTCCATTCATGTTGCTGAAAATGGCAGCATTTCATTTTTATGATTGAATAATACTCCATTGTGTATAGAGACTGCATTTTTGCTATCTATTCATCTATTGATGGATGCTTAGGTTGATTCCTTATCTTGGTAATTTTGAATAATATTGCAACAAACGTGAGAGTTCAGATATGTCTTCCATATACTGATTTCCTTTCTTTTGGATATATGCCCAGGAGCAGGATAGCTGGATCATATGGTAGTTCTATTTTTAGTTTTTTCAGGAACCTCCATACTGTTTTCCATAATGGCTGTACCAATTTACATTTTCACTCACGATGTATGAGCATTCCCCTTCCTCCACATCTCCACCAGCACTCGTTATTTTTTGTCTTTCTGATAGTAGCCACAGTAACTAGGATGAGATGATATCTCATTCTGCTTTCAATTTGAATTTCCCTAATGATTAGTGATGTTGAGCATGTTTTTCATATACCTGTTGGCCATTTGTATCTTCTTTTGAGAAATGTCTGTTTAGTTCTTTTGCCCATTTTTCATTGAATTGTGTTTTGTTATTGAGTTGTTTGAGCTCCTTATATATTCTGAGTATTAATCCATTGTTGGATGAATATTTTGCAAATACTTTCTCCCATTTTGTAACTTGTCTCTTCACTTTCTTGATTGTTTTCTTTGCTGTGAAGAAGCTTTCTAGCTTGATGTAATACTATGTGTCTATTTTTTATTTTGTTGCCTGTGCTTTTGAGAGCATACCCTCCAAAATTTTTGAAAGACCTATGTCCTATAGTGTCTTCCCAATGTCTTATCTAGTAGTTTCATAGTTTTATGTCTTACATTTAAGTCTTTAATTCATTTTGAGTTGATTTTTGTATATGATGAAAGATAGGGAATCTATTTTTATTCTTCTGCATATAGATATCCAGTTTTCCCAGAACCATTAATTAAGGAGACAATCCTTTCCCCATTGTAAGTTCTTGGCACTTTTATGAAATATGAGTAAACTCAAAGTGTGTGAATTTAGTTCTGGTTTCTCAGTTCTGTTCCACTGGTCTACGTGTCTGTTTTTATGCCAGTACCCAACTGTTTTCATTACTATAACTTTGTAGCATAATTTGAAATGAGATAGTGTGATGCTCTGGCTTTGTTCTTTTTGCTCAGAACTGAATTAGCTATTGGGGATCTTACGGGGTTCCATATAAATTTTAGGATTGTTCTTTCTATTTTTGTGGAGAATGTCATTGGTATTTTGATAGAGATTGCATTAAATCTGTAGATCACTATGGGTAGTAGAGAAATTTTAACAATATTAATTTTATCATGAAGGAATGTTAAATTTTATTGAATGCTTTTTCAGCATCAATTAAATTGATCATATGGTGTTTGTTCTTGATTCTGTTGTTGTGATACAACATTTTTACTGATTTGTGTATGTTGAACCATCCCTGCATCACTGGGGTGATACCACTTGATCATGATGCATTCTCTTTTTAATGTGTTGCTGAATTTGGTTTGTAGTATTTTGCTGAGATTTTTACGCCTGTGTTCATCAGGAATATTACCTTGTAGTTTTCCTTTTTTTTTTTTTAATTGTGTTCTTGTCTGGCTTTGGTATCAGAGTAATGCCAGCCTTGTAAAATGAGTTTGGCAGTATTCCCTCCTCTTCAATGTTGGAATAGTTTGAGTAGAAATGGCATTAGTTCTTTAACTGTTTGGTAGATGTCAGTAGTGAATCTATCAGGTCCTGGGCTTTTCTCTGATGGCAGATTTTTTTTTTATTACTACTTCGATCTCATTATTCATTATTGGTCTGTTCAACTATTCTGTCTTGCCATGTTTAATCTTAGTAGGTTTTATATTCCCAGGAATATATTCTTTTCTTCTAGATTTTTCAATTTGTTGGTATATAGTTGTTCATAGTAGTCTCTAATGATCTTTGCATTTCTTTGGTATCAGTTGTAATGTTTCGTTTTTATTTCCCATTTTATTTGAGTTTTCTCCTTTTATTCCTTGGGCAAGCAAAGGTTTGTTAATTCTACTTACCTTTTCAAAAAATAAACTTTTTGTTTTGTTGATTTTTTGTACCTTTTGTCACAATTAAAATTTATTTCTGCTCTATAAGTTTTATGATTTTTATTGAATTTATTGCAGCCAAGAGTACAACCTGATTGCCACATTCATATTCTCCTTTTCTTCCTAGCACAGACTATATTTCCTAGCCTCAATTCAAATATGTCATTATTTATGGAATGTGAATGTAACAGTCATAAGTATTCTCCAAACTGGTGCCTGGAAGTTGTTCCTCATTCCTTCTAGTAAGGTGCTACAAGATGAAGATGAGGTCAGACAAGAACTGGTCATGTCACAAGCAAAAATATAGGGAAAGGAAAGTCCAGTAATTTGGGGCTAAAAATGTTGGAAAAATCCAACTTCTAAGAACCAAATAACAGGGGGAAAAAAAACAGGCTTTGAAGAACAAAGACCCATTAAAACTTATGAGCTAAAAAAAAAAAAGAGAGAGAGAGAGACAAAGAGCAGATTAGGGGTTTTACTGTCTCACCTAAGCCTATTATTTCAGATTACTTCAAAGTAGACACTATTGGGTAGAAAAAGAGAAGCCTAGGAGTTCTGAAGCACAGAAAAAAAATGAACCTGAGAATTAGATATAGAAAAGAAACTGCACTGTATTTATTGGCACATGCAACTGAGTAGAAATGGTAAAAAGGTTACTAAAATGTGAGGGAACTATATTTGCGAAGAAACCAGAAACATAATCTACAAAAGTCTTTGAATGAAAGCCAACTTTTGGGCCTATATATTAAGACCAGCATACAGCAGACCCCAAGGAAGGCAAACTCTATAGAGTCTGAAACATCTACTTCACACATGACTAGAAAAGAAGAACCACCCAGAGGGGAGAGCCATAACAAGTGGACAAAAAGACCATAAACTGAAACTTCTACTTCAGTACAGTGGATCTTCTCAGTGGTCTCATGGGCAGCAGGTTTCATTATCACAATGGACCAATGACTCCTGTGGGTGTTTCCCATTCTTCCCGTTACACATGGGAATGATTATTGCAGGTACAAAGCAGTTATCCACTGCTTAATCATTATTTCTTAGGGTTTTGTGATGCTGGAGAAGAGTAGAAGAATGTCATAGTCAAATTGAGACAGAGGACTGTGCATTAGCTTGAGATCCTTGGCTTGGAGCTAGATGCAATAAATGGAAAGTTTAGGTTCTCTCTATTGGGAAGACAGAAAAAAAATAATGTGCATAGCTATTTTCAGGCCAGAAAGACAAATTATTATAAAAAACTGTTGGTTATTCACTAAAATACATGTTCTCCTTCCCCCTCCTGCCCCTCTGGGTACACTTGACTATATTTCTCAGCCTCCTTTGATGCTACTTGTGGGTGCATCACTTATTTTCAGCCAACAGAATGTGAGTAAATTACTGTTTGCTACTTCTAAAACTGACCTAAAAAAACTTTCCTTGTATACTCATTTATCCAGATCAAATGGAGGTGACCTCTAGGGTAACTCTGAACATGATGTGCTGAAGATGATAACAGCCTGGATCATGAATGACTGCATGGAGGAGAGCTATCCAACCAACTTGTTTTTCTCTTTCATATTGCTGTAATAACAAGAAATAAATTTGCAGCATTTGCAGTACTGTACATTTTTTTGCATCTATTTCCTGAAACGAAAACAAATAATTATAGATGTTTCCATATAAACTGATGCAGTTATTAAACTGTAATTTTTCTAAAGAGCTTTATTAAGGTTCCAAAACACTAAATGCATTTGAAATCTGTCCAGACAAAATTGTATGTTTATCTATATATGTTTTCACACAGATAGGTAACAATGATCCCACCCAATGCAGTAAAAAGCATCTACAACTTAACAATTTTTATTCATATGTAATAAAATTATAAGTTCAGCTAAAAACCTATTTTTCTAATCATAACAATCTTTATATTTATAGTATTATTGCAATATCTAGGTATGTTCAAATTCAGACAAAGTCAAATAAGTTAAATTTTTGTTTCTAATAAAACATGTAGTTATTACATTAAGATAACATTTTAAAATTCTAGAAATAAAACCAAGACAGCAACTAATTTTATAGTCTTACTTCTTATAATTCAAAACATTAAAAATAATTCTGTCAAGCACCATAAAAATTGTCAATAGATATATTATAATTTATTCACATAGCTATCCTATTTGCATAGTATTTTGCATTTATTAATTGTAAATAGGAATCAAGTTATTTTAATCTTAATTGTGTGCAGCTAGGGAAGATGCCACTCTATTTTACAAAACAAGTTGAATTAAATGAATAAACACTCAAGATATTATCCCCTTTTCAATGTAGTTTTCTTCTTTTCCTTTACAGACTATGCTTAATTTTTTTTTTTAAAGAAAATCCCTAAGGCTATCTGCCAAAATGTTCACTCATTATGCTTCTCCCAATTCCTTCCTGGTCATTTAAACCAACATCCCAACATAGATAACACTTTAGAGGTCAATATTTTATTCATTCACTACCAATAATAAAAAAGTAAGAGGTCTATCAAAAATATATTTTCACCAAAGTAGCTGAATTTTATTTATATGCTAATATACTTTACATAAAAATTTCTACCAGGGAAAAATCCAAAGAATCTAAATTTTTAGAGGGGCCTATGCTCTATGAACAGACATTTTATATGTAAAATAATCACTAAATATAAAGCTTCAAAAGAATTTCAACCAAGATACATTAGAGAGAAACTGGTTTAAATTTTTTGTTCTTAGTTATTTTTAGTGGTTTGGTAATATTTAATTAAAATTTAGACTTTCTCATTGTCTTTGAAATTATGATGTTCTATTCAGTAAGTAAAATAACATTTTACCAAATGATAAGACAAAAAAAATGCCTATAGAACACATTCTTACACAAATTACTTACATTTTATTAGCTGCAATAAACACAAAAAAATAGAAAGCATTTTACCTTACTAATAAACACACTGAGGCTATTTTGAATGACCTGATACCCATTCATCTGTATGGTGCAAACTGTCAATGATTCAGACATGTAGAACCTTTAAAATGTTCTGACTTTTCTTTGTTCTTCAAAGCCTTGCAGTAATCATCATTCATTTCTATTGCTTTGATGGTTAGATAGCAAACTCCCAAGAAATCCAGGGAGACATTAGCACATACAGCCGCAATTTCTAATAAGACAGCTATTTGCATACAAGATCAGCCACAATTTAAAATGTGTTGTGATAGATGGGGAAAGGGAATAACAGATTTATATTAGCATGTACAATACCAAGATTGTTTTCACAATTTAATTCCTTGGAGATTATGTCTCATCACCTTCTTTTATAAAGAACACTGCATTCCCTGAGGAACTAACTTGCTCTGAGACCCAGCTAAGCTAAAATATGGATTAATAAGATAATATTTATTATTTATGAATTTTGCTGTAGGAATGATTTCAGATTAAATCATCACAGAAGTTTCCAACATTCTTGAAACTTGATAACACATATTTAAAGAAGAAAAATGCTAATTTTATTTAATACCTAAATTGGATATTAAAATAATTCAGTTAATTTTTATCTTATTAAAATTTTGCACTCGTTAGGACTTTTAAGATCAAATACAGCATTTTTGTTTTTACTATGCTTTCTTAACCTGAATTTTGCAGAGCAATTTTGCCAACTATATTTTTAAGCATAATATCTGACCTTTAAAAACAAACAAAGGTGGCATTATATTCAATCACCTTCCAACCAAGTTATTTTATTGCTCATTTATACCTTTTTTTATGAAATCCAGAAAGAACAAGTAAAGAAATAAGAAATCTGAAGCCTTCACATATGTCTCTGCTTCCAGAAAAAGCATTAAATCCAGACTGTGACATTTAAATACATATCAAAACACAGGTTATTAAAAAAAGTTCAACCCATGACCACAGAAAAAATAATTATCTTGGTTTTTAAGGCTAAAAGAAAGACATTTACTTAAGAAAACTCTTCGTTAAACATGAAGCTATAATTAGGCAGAAAAGTATTTGGTTATGGCTGGATCAAAGTTGAGAACCAATCATGAAAATACAACTTCATGCTAGATGCTGAGGATATAACAATAAACACAGAAGACATTTGTCCCTAATCTAATCGCACATTGACCATTTACAGATTATTACAAATTTAAAGTTGTTCATTCACTTAACATACTTAAGTCATTGAAATGATGACACATTTCCTAGATAAAGCAAAAATCCTTAGTACAAAGAACCATTAATGATCTGAACTTGTCATCTGTTCCTTTCTCATGTTCCAGTACACTAACAAATTCAGCTTTTAGTTCCATGACTTTGACAAGCTCATTCATGTTTCCATGAATTTACTCATGTTTTGCAATTTGCTTTAAATTTCCTTTCAATACATCCCCACTTGTGGAACATATATATTTTAATATTGCACACAAGAGTCACCTCTGAGTAATCAATCATTCAGATCTTGCCTAAAAGGCATAATTCATGATTCAGACCTTCAGAGATAGCTCAACACCCTTAAGGAAATGAAAAAAAAAAAAAAAGATCACCAGACCGTCAAGTGTGAAGTGGACAAGGTATACACAATTATAATATTAAAATGCAATATTATAAGTAATATTAATTATTTCAACTAATTATATGTATTACTCAAATTAATGATATCATATTGTCATTGAGACAAGTTATTACAATGAGGAACAAATTCTTACTGTATAAAACTGGAGAGCTAAAGAGTTGCTATTCTAGTTTTCAGAGATCATAGTGCCCAGTTTGCCTACACTTTGAGAAATTAATTTCCTTCATAGCTGCAGAAAACGTATCTCAAAACTTAAATATGTGAAAAATGATTTCCAAACTTTTTATCACTTGCCAACATTGATATGAAAATTTATAAGAAAAGTAGTACAGGACCCTTATCTGTGTAAACCTAAAAAGTCATGTTCCAGGAAAGAAATCTTAGTTTTTGGGACTCACCTTCCAGCCAAATGTTGGAACTGAAACACAGTATTAGGAAATAGTGCTAAACCAAATATATTTCCTTATGAAAAATGAAAGAACCAAAAATATTTAACCCCTCTCTCAATACCATACACAAAAATTAATTGAAGATAGATCATACAACTGAACAAAGTAGCTAAGACAATAAAGTTACTAGGGAAACATATATTCATGACTTTGTAGAGGCAAACGTTTATTGAGGAAAACATAGTAGGATATATCATAAAAGAGAAAAAAAGGATGAACTGGATTACATCAAAATTAATATTTGCTTATCAAAAGACACAAGAAAATAAATAGGTAATTACAGATAGTATTCATAATATATGTATCTGACAAAATAATTTGCATCCAGAATGCATTAAAAAACTATAATAATATAAGGCATACAACCTAATAATTTTAAAAGGGGTAAAAAACTTGAACAGGAACCAGAAACTTCAGCAAACGAGATAAATAAATTACAAGCACATGAAAAAGTTCTTAACACCACTAGTAATCAGCAAAGTGCAAATTAAAATTAGAACTGAGATACTACTACATATCTACTAGAATGGTTCAAATAAAAAATATTTCATTACAAAATATTGAAGAGAATGTGGAGCAACTAAAATTCCTGGTACAACTTCAGAAAATTGACAGTTCCTAAAAAGTTAACTACCAGCAATTTTTGCAATTCTGCTCCTAGATATTTATGTAAGAGAGATAAATGTATATGGTTACAAAATACTTTCTACAAAAATGGTCATAGTGGCTTTATTCATAATAGTTAAAAATTGGAAGCAGATCCAATATTGATCAACAGAAGAGTTGATAAACTGTGGTTTATTCATACAGTGTAATACCACCCAGCCAAAAAAACAAAAACAAAAAAAACCTGAACATATGCAATAGAGATAAATCTCAAAAATATGCTGAGAAAAAGAAGCAACGGTGTCTCTGTACTTAAATGGTCATTCATCAGTGTTATTTGTTCTTGTAGCATCACTTGACAATGGTGATCTCTACTCCCTTGGAAATACTTGAAAAAATACTTCCTATGTGCTAAGGAATAATGGAGAGGTGAGAAAGCAGAGATGGAAAGTGGCAATCCATTACAAATAAATATAAGGAAGGAGACAGTAGCATAGTAAGTAGAAAGGAACTGAGGTTGAGGAAGAGTTTTTTGTTTTTTTTTTTTTAATGCTTTGTTTTTATTCTTTAGGGCTTGTTTCTAATAAAAGATGAAAACTTGAGTTAATCTAAATAATAACTAGAAAAAATAACTAGAAAGTGAGAGGGTGAAGATACAGAAAAAAAAGTAACATTGAATGAGGTTTCCAACTAGAGAAGAAAGCATAGAATCCAGCTTTCACTTCAAGTATAATCATAGCACATTACATCTGTCACTTTAACAAGAAAAAGAAAAAATGGGCTAAATTACACATAAGCCTTGAGGTCTGGTAACCAAAGGTAGAGAGAATTCTATCTAGTAACTCTGTTTTCACTATAAAGTAGAAAGCAAGATTAACTCCTTATGAAAGAAAGAAAAGGTGGGAAGTTTGAAGGTTTGCAAGTGCAGAGCTGGAATTAATGCTATGGAGGAATGGAAAGAGTTCTGTAAAGAAAACATGATTAACTGGGGGCAGTGACTTGTGCCTGTAATACCAGCTACTCTGGAAGCTGAAGTCAGTGGATCTCTTGAGCCCAGGAGTTTGAGGCTCCGGTGGACTACCTGATTGCAAATAATATTTTTCTTTCTGAGTGCTTAGTTACTCAGTGCTGATATAAGGAGGGATAGTCTACTAGAGTAAGCAGAATTTAAGTTTTCCCAGACAGAAAGGTAGTATGGCAAAAAAACTTCAGGGTACTATAAAAAGTGAGTGACATGATGTTCTATGGCATCTAAAGGTAGAAAAGGAAATGAAGACAGTAGAGGTTTAGAGTTAAGCAGAAAGTGGACCAATCTTTGGACATAATAAAGTTAAATAACCAAATAATAAAATTTGGGAGTAAAAAAAAAAGTCAAATACTAGGAGTTAAAAATTAGTTATTTTACTAGAGAAGAAAAGGTTATTAAGGTCACTAGTCAGTGTGAGTGTGAGGCGATTAATATTATTATTGAGATGGAGTAGATTTCAGTCCAGAAGGACTGAAGTGGTAGGAAAACTTTATGGCAGATACATTAAGGAACTGAAAGACCAGGATAATGCATATGTCATACCTGTGAATAATGAGGGTACCCAGGTTGGTAGCAGGATTTGGGTGAGGATTCAAAGAAAGACTAAGGGTTAGGAAGACTAAGAAGGAACCTGAATGTCCATAAACAGCAGAAGAGAGAGGTAGACACTACAGTCAAATGGAATGAATCACAAATCATCTGGGCTTTTTGTTTGATTTGTCTTGTTTGCTTTTATATGCAGGAAATGTAAATGTTCTGGAAAATCAATCTCTTGATCCACAGGTATGTAAACAAAGGAAGAAGTTTCCATTTAAGATGGCATCAGGAAAGTGATGTCTATAAGAAGAATCAAGTTTCAATTAACGTCAAGAGGTAAAAGTAATAATAAAGTGTTTGAGGATGAACTGGTTCAAGGGGGATATAAAACAATAAGGAAGAAAATAGCAGGACATTAGTCTATGAAAAACCAAAGATAATACAGAATAATATGGGCATAAGTATTTAGTGGAGGACATGTGACCAAATGGGTCAGGTTGGACAGTGAGAAAAGTTAATAGGAATGGTAGTATCTTGAACTAGCTTTATCTCAAAACTACAATGAGTACTCAGGCCTCTCCAGGAGTCAGCTGTAGCCCTAGTAAAATGGAGGAGTTCCAATCCCCCCAGAAAAGGTCAGTTGGCTAGAATTCAGCACCACAGATGAAAGCCTCAGATCTCAAGAGTCTAGTTAGTATCACCTATTCATTGGGAGCAACTCGAGGGTCCAGATCAGCATTTGTCAAAGTGTGGTCCATAATCACCATTAGAGGTGTCTGGGATAATCATGAAAATGTGCATTCCTGGGCCCCATCACAGTCCTACTGAATCAGAATCTTAGGGGCTAAGGTCTATGGGTCTTCAGTTTTGTTTTGTTTTGTTTTTAAATTTCCCCTGCAATTGCTGTCACCATTAAAGTTTGAGAACCATTGCTTATATTTTGAACAAGCTCACAGGCAATTCTTTTGCATATTAGCATTTGAGAAACACAGCTGGAAGCAGATGGGAAGCCTGAGCAGGGACTGTGAGACCCTTCAGCCTCTCTAGTGGACAGCAAAGCCTGGTTGGGCGGCATAATTAAATTGTGGAAGTTTCTAATGATCCCCTGAAACTTTAGACTTTTTCTGAATTCAACAGGAAGACGTAAAAGAATTTTGTGCAGCGAGGTAACCAAATCAGATACTTTTTAATAAGATTAGAAAGACTAAGAGGTTTGAAGTTAACTAATAGGCTAGAAAAAAAAATCCAGTTAAGTACCAAAAGCAATCCACTAAGTGCTAAATCAAGGCAACAAGTCGAAAGAAAGTTCTATTTGGTGTTTTACTTTGTAGAATATAGGAACAGCTTGGATGGGGTCAATGAGGCAGAGGAAAAACCGAGGATAACAATGTCTTTCAACTTTAGTGATAGTTAAAATACAAAGTCCAGGCCTCACCCTTCAAAAATACCCAGTCAGTAATGTTAAAGAGTGGCCAAGGAAGCAGCATTTTGAACAAGCACTTACTCCCTTCCAGTTTTCAAATTCAGGTGGGTAGTGGACCAAAATATTGGGTTTGACAGATGGTAATGTTATTAACAAAAACAGGTAATCTAGAAGTAGGTATGGGGTGGCTGACGAGGGTGGGGGAGGATTAGAAATCTACATTATAAAAAGTTTAAAACTGCTATAAGAAAACAAAACACTTGTTTTTCCCAAAACCTAATAGAATTAATCTAAACATAGTTGTATCACAAATAACCCAGCCCCCACCAAAAAATACCAACAAATATTTTACTTACTTTTATTTTGATATCTTTTTAATGCACAGATTGTTGTGGCATCTGGACACATGATACACTTGAAAACAACACATTAAATTTATACTGCCCAGAATAGAAAAAAAGCTGCTTTGTAAGCACCATCAACAATGCTCATCATTGGGGGAGGGGTGGGCTGCATTAGCTGGGTCCCATGGAATAATATTTTTAAATTTTAGACTTGTCACAAATATAAAGGAGATAGGCACTTCAAACCTGAAAACCCACATGAGGGAGAGAACTTCTATTAAATAGTGATTTTTTTCAAGTAGGAAAATGATTGTTATGATTCACCAGGGTTTGAGTTCAATAGTATGGGAAATGTACTTGAGTTAATTTTCTGGATTGCATTTGCAAAATAAGGTTAGTTAAGCTAGGATTGGTCTGTAACGTAACTTTTAGTAGTCAAACTGAAAAGTCATTAATCACACAAATTGCACTATCCTTTAAATACATTTTTTTAAATATAAACTTCTTTCTAAAAGTTTTTAAAGATTACAATAATATGGTACCCAACAAATGAAATTGCAGACCCTGTTTTCAAGATTACAAAGTGCTAATACAAGAACAAATACACATCCAAACATGTATATTTGGATATACATAATCTACAATTCTGCTATAAAGCCACTAATCAGGCAGCTTGTACCACAGCATACTAAGAGCTTAATCAGACAAAAGGAATGAGATGAAGCAACAGTACCATTAGCTTCAGGGAGTCTGAGGTTCAGAAAGGGCAGTTTCATATCTACTTGACTATTATCCGACAAACCTTCAGACTGCTTTTCCTGATGAGATAGAGTAACTGAAAAAGGGGTTATTGATCTAAAGATCACAAACTTTGAGTCTTCAATGCTTATAATCCCTCTAAATTGGATTATCTTAAGAAAATTAAATAAAACTCAACATTGAATTATCACATGAATAAAAAACTTTATTTCATCCAGCTGGTACCAAAAACTGGGCTAAAAAAAATGAAGGAAAACAATAAGCTCTAGATGTAAACATAATTCCTTCTATCATAATTCCTCTTTATGAACTGCCTTTCTTGGCTCTAATGGAATATTAGTGAATTCTTATGATTCAGATTTTTCAATAAATTTTTCTGAAACAAAGATTTACTAGCAAAAAAAGACACAGCTTTTATGTTTAACCCGAATGTTAAATGCATTTGACCAAGAATTTCTAAGCAATTTATCTGTGTTCAGTGTAGATGAAATGTTCTGATACACTCTAAATATTATCAAAATCACTATTGATAACCAAGTTTGTTTTATCCAATGTTAAAATTTTTATTTTTCTTAATTTACGTGCATCTTACATTGAAACAAAACATGAACCAAGTTCCCAAAATTTGGTAGTTCTAGGATAAAACTACTATTAATAAGTTTAGGAAGTCTACAGATAAACTTTCCTGAGTCTCTATAAGTACCCTGTCAATCTAAGAGGGGGCTTACATAAGCCATATTACCCAGTGTTATTTGTCCAATTTCTCAAACAATGCATATTATCATCCCATGAAGCCTCTATTTCATGTAAAGTTTGGGAAATGGAGGCCTAGATCATTGGAAAGCTAATTAAGATGGATTGTAACAGAAGGAAATAAGCATTTTAGTTAATGAATAAAATATATCAAAAACTGGCTAAGAGATGTGCTTATCAACCAGTTCCCCAGGTTGTGACAATGAAAGGAATATTCTGTCATCAGAGGCCTATAATAGGATGACCATATAATTTACCATCCAAGCCAGAACACTTTTGAAAATGAAAGAGGGGCCCATTCATTATATCAAGATAAACTTAAACCAGGACCATCCAGAACAGCCCTTGCCCCAACTATGAAGTACACAAGGACAATTTACCACACACCATAGCTCAGCTAGTTGCATCACCCATACGGTGTTGCAGTACAAGGAAAGAATGGCAAATCTTCTTTTAAAATGCTGCATTTCAGAAAACAGATTAATATTTTAGGCAATACCTGAAGCAAATATGAGACTATCTCAAAACTAGGTTGTGCTGAGACAGACTGTCCTTATTTACAAAATCATTCTGTGGCATATGGCACTACCGAATACTCTGTCCTCAAACTTCAAGCCATAGGCTTCCAAGTCAGCACTTTCCTGATTCTCCTTCTACATTTCAATTTCTTCTTTACCTCTTTCACTAGCATTCTTCCTCTAGCTGCCTATGAAACTATGGTGTTTGTGTTCCCTGTAGTTCATTCGCTTTATATATTATGCCCTCCTTGGGTGCCTTATTCCCTCAAATATATTCCCAGGGCCTATATGACTACTCCCAACTTCTTCAATCATACATCTAGCATCATTCTAACAAAGCATAACCAACCTGAATTTCTCATTTGTCCTTTAACTAGCAAATTTCTCCCATTTTTTTGTTGTTGTTAATTGAACTGACCAATACCGTGTTCTCATTGCATGCTATCCTCTTCTGATGGTGTTAACATGTGTCACTTGATTAAGGTGGTACCTGCCTAATTTCTTCACTGAGAATTTAGTCTTTTACCCTTTGTAATTAATAAGTATTTGGTGTGGAGCTGCTTTGAAACTATGTGAATATCCTATTCATCAAATTTGCAACTACTTGGTTAGCTATTATTGATGTTTCTTGGTTGAATTAATTATATTCTGACAGGTGCCATGTGATGATTTTATAATTCCTCATTTCTTTCATATTTATTAGTATCCTACTATACTAAAAAGCATTTTTTCCCTCCATTTATTTATTCATATATGCTTTTACAGCAATATGTACTTGTAGATTTTTTATTCAATTAGTTAGAATTCATGTATATCATTTTTAAAATTTTGATTCCCAAATTGTCCTGGATTTGGCCAGTGAAAGTTCCTTCAAGGTGGTTTGTGTCCTTTTGGCATATCATCGTCATTTTTTAAGAACCTCTTTATTTTTTGACACATAAGATATTCATGGTTTAGCGTGTGTTTTCTCTGCTCGTGCCCTGGAACCTGCCATTTCTCTAAGGAGCCCAGTTCCCCTTTAGTGATATATGGTTTCTAGAAAGCAATATCTGAGGACAAGACCTGCTCATTGCTAATAAAATGATACTGTTCACAGGCCTTCTAAGTAGAGAGAGCTAGGAAATATAGGTATTGGTGTGAGCTCAGTACTTCCAGTTTCCAATCCAACATCACACAGCTCTCATTCTACTTTGCCCTTTCCACATTTATATTTATAGCTTTCTTCTCTGACATTAGGAAACCTGTCAGAGTCAGACATTATTATCAATGTACACAAAAAATTCATATTTGATTTTTTGTGTAATATTTTGTAAAACAATATCTAAGATTTTTAAAATTTGTGAATCACCTATGAAACAAAGGATAAGAACCTATTTGAATTAAATATACAGAATAATTAACCTATGCTCACATACACCAACTTGGTGATAATGGTAATATCAAAAATTAAATATCACATAGAAACCTATCACCTTATTTTACACCTTACAGACATATGCTCCACTCTATGGCAAGAAAACTTAAGACTATGCTTAAACCAATCATACCTACTACTGAAGCTGGCCATGGGGTCTGTTTCTCCTAAACATCTGACTGCCTGAAAAATGGATAGATAAAATAATAAAATCAGTGTTCTTTGAAGATAAGGCATAAAGATTCTAGATAGAAAAACTAAAAGTGTCATTCCTATGTGTAGCTGCATACTGTAGGTTTACATAAGTATTTATACATTTAGAAACACAGCTTGTCTATATCAGATTGCTAACTTTCAAGATATATATTGTGAAATTATGTTACTATATATTGATTCATCACTTAATCTAAGGTTTAAACACAATGATTCTCACACTTCTGACTATAAAATACACAAATAACATATCACTCACTGAACCTCATCTATTTTAATAAAAAGCATCACTTATGCTAATTTTTAGTCATTTCTATGTGTATTATCAATTTCAAGTAATTAGGTTTCCAAATCCAACAAAAACATCCTTAAGTGACCAGGAAAAGTCACTTAGATCCACACAGAGAGAGCAGGAGAGAAAGTGTGAAAGAAACGAAAACCTCTTATTTTTTTTTTTTGTAATGGTGGCTATTTCAATGGTTAACTGAAAAAGAAAGTTCTAATTTTATACATGGATAGTTTCCAAAAGATATTCTATATTTATCCCTTGGCAAAATAAATAATAGTAGGGAAATGTACCAGAGAAGAAGGCATAAAACCTTAGCTATGTCTTTTCAATACAAGACTAGATGACATTGACAAAGTCATGCAGTTGCCCTTCTTACATAATTCCTAAATTCTCTTCCAATTTAAAAAACATAGAATACATAAGCATATGTATCAGACGAAGGGTAATTATTTTCATGCCTAGAAACACATCCTTGTATGTTAAGACAGAACTAATAATACACATCCTTGTATGTTAAGACAAAACTAACTTTTAAGTATATATATCTTAAAACTAATAGAAGTTATGTGCACTGAAATAAGCTTATGTATATAAGAGGAAACAAAGAGCTCAAGATAACAATAAGAATGCCTTTATGGAAATTTTGCTTCTAATATAATAGTTTCAAAGTGCTGTATGACTTATTTAAAAGAGCTTTATTAGTAATTAAATGTCAAAAGCATAAAAACAACTGGTATATATCCAATTTCATAGAAGTTGTACTAAATGCATTCATTATAGTGAAGTCCCATGTGATTATAACATTAGCACTTTGCTAGTATTTGGCAGACTGGTAGTTTTCAAACAGATTGTGGTATTATAACGTATATTTATCAACTATGATGCAAATTACACTTTTAAAATACCACTGAATTATTCTACTAGAAAAATACAATAAAGAATTTTGAGCTTAAAAAATTGAGAAAATAATGTGGAAAAAGGTTAATGGAAAGAAGCACTGGGCTATTAACTAATATAACTCTACTATGTAGAAACAAATAAATAAGCAAAAATAGAGGGAACAGTACAATACTAAAACGTATAAGTAGATTTCCTGTAATCATTTATGGAGAAAAGAATTTCTCACATATAAACTGAAATACAAAAAAAAACCAGAAGTTCTACTTTGTTCCAGCTTTTTATCTTTCATCTCCTATTCCCTAATTCCCATTCTATCAAAACTATCATGCCTTTTATAAGGTATTTCATTTAAAAAGATGTCAAAGTTCTGCTTGATAGTTAATTGTTGGGCTTTTTAAGAGCATTCAGTCTTACAAAAATTAATAAACAAAGAAAAGCTAGAAATGAAAACATGAAAAATATAATTTGAAATAAACTGTTCAAGAGTAATAAAAGATTCCAACTTCATCAATGTCATGGACTACAAATATTAAAACACTTCAACTGAAAATGTTTAGAAATTGTTGCTAAAATAAAATAATCAGGGTTTTGGTTAAAGGCGTGTTTATTCTGTGAAAATTCACCATCTACATATTCTGTTTCCTGCATGTTGCTTTATGTACAGTATTATGTATTTTAAAAAGTTTTGAAAAATTAGTAATGTAGCTAAAGTGATGCTTAGGGTAAGCATAAATTAGAAAAGACAAGAAATTGAAACATAATTAACCAAAAAGAAAATAATAGAAAAAGAATAAAGTCCTTCAAATTACAAAAAGTCATAAACTAAAAGCAATAAATCATTAAATAAAAAACAGAGTCAAAAGGGATGATCAACACAGACAAAAACTGAGCATTTGAAAAATAACATGGAAGAAACTTTTGTCCTGACGGAATAAGAAGAAATATACAAGCAGTATTAGAAATAAAATAGAATATGACCCAATATTCAGGAGAGATTAACATCGTATAACAAGAGGGTCCTATCAAAAATTTCATATCAATAAATTTGAAAATTAAAATAAAAACACATTTCTTAAAAAATAGACTTACCAATAGCAGCTCAAGAAGGTAGACAACCAATAGAATAAAATTCAATGGAACTATACTTATTTTTTTAAAAAATCAATCAGTGTTTAAAAATCTACCCTTAAAAAATAAGACACACACACATACACACACACACAATAGGTAAGACTAAATGGTCAACAGGGAAGTTTTATTAACTATTCAAGGATCACATAATCCCTATAACAAGCTTCATCAGGTATATAAAATAATAAACTATTTTGAAGCCTAAAAATTGGCACACTTCTCAACTCATTTCATAAGGCTAATAGAATCTTTAAATAAAAACAAAGCAAGGTCATTATAAGAATGAAAAATTAAAAGCCAATCTTATTTATGAACAAAGATATAAAAATCCTGAACATAATAATAGAAAGCCAAATCCAGTATGTATAATTATAATGATAAAATTTTCCATGATGAAGCTGGGCTAATTACAAAAATTCAAGGACAATTTAATATTAGATAATATCTTAATAATATTCTTCTTGTTAACAGATTAGAGGAGGAAAATACTGACAGACCTCAATCAATACAGAAAAGTAAAAGTTTCATTCAATACCATTCATTATTACAGGGAGAGAGAAGGAAGGAAGATAGAGAGGTATGGACAGAGGGAAGCAGGAAGGGAGAAAGCAAAGGAATTTAGTAAATAGAAATAGAAAAGAACTTTTTACTCTGTTGATACATAGACAAACGGACAAAGCAAAGATTATCCTTAATAGAGAAAAATAAAAAGCCCTCTTTTAAAAATCATAAGCAAGACATAGACATTGTAGTAAGAGATCCAGATAGCACAGTGAGACAAAAGGGGAAAGAGCATAGGGGACTGGAAAGGAAAAATAAAACATTATGATTCACAAATAATATGACTCCAGGATGGCAAAGTGGAGAGAAACTACAGACAAATATTAGATCTGTTTAAAATTATTTATAACAGTTCAGCCAGGTTATGATATATAAATTTTATATATAAAATTCTAATTTACTCTAGCAACAAAATCTATAAAGTAGCTATAAATACTATGAATTCCTCTAAAAAATATGTGCATGACCACTTATAGAACTTTTATAGGAGCTCAGATTATTACAGTAAGGAAAGAATAGTAATTAATAAAATATTTGAGGGAGCAATGTGGCAAAACCCAGTAAACTTAAAGATTATGTACATACAAGAATCATTAATTCAACTGCTAGTTATATGAACTAGGGAAACAATTCTATATGTGCACAAAAATGCTAGTAAGTACACTCACTGAAAATGTTTTTAATAACAGCAAAAAAGAAAAATGAAACTCAGTATGTCCACATAATTTATTCATAAGTGAAATATAAAGCATATAAATATAAATATAAAATGTGTGAACAAAGACACATGTATTTATATACTAACAAAACAATTTAAAACATGGAAATCAATAGTCAATATTATTTAGGAAAAATACTCATATACCAACACACACATATGTACTCAAATGATAAACGCCAAATTCTGTGCTTATATAGCAGGAATGAGGAAGATACAATTAAGATAGCTTGTACAAGGTTATTTATTTAATCAGATTTGTTGACAGCATATTGTTGGGTCTTGCTTTTTTACCCAGTTAAAAATATGTGTTTCAAATGTACAATTAAGATTATTTTATTTAATGTAATTATTGATATGTTTGCATTTATATCCACTATCCTACAATTTATTTTCTATTTGTCCCATCTGCTTTTATCTCATCTTCTTTGTTCTTTTTTACTTGCTTCCTTGGGATTAACTGAGCATTTTTTAGTATTTTATTTCACCTTCACTTTTAATTGATTAGGCATCCCTCTGTCTTGCATTTTTTGTAGTTACTCTAGAATTTATAATATATGTGTAACCTTTCCATAATCTATCTTCAAATAATATTATATTACTTTACATATTACATAAGACCTTGCAATAATAAACTTTCAATCTCAACCTTCTATCCTTTGGGATATTATTGTCATACATTTAACATGTACCTTTTTATTAATATAAGCCATTGCTAATATTTTTGCTGTAAAATGTCAACATATCTTTTTTAAAACCTTAAAAATGATAAAAATGCCTTTTGTATTTACCTACATATTTACTATTTCCAATATTCTTTGTTCCTTGAGTAGATTAATGTTTCATTTTTCTTTTTTCTGAAGAATTCCTTTAACATTACTTGCAGTGCAAGTCTTTGGGCAATAAATTCTCTCAGCTTTTGTTTAGAGACAAAAAACTTTTATTTTGTTTTTAATTTTTAAAGAATATTTTTCTTCAAATAGAATTCTAGGGTTCCAGGGTCACAACTATTCTTACAGTACTTCAAAGCTAACACTTCTTTGTCTACTGACTGGGATAGTTTTGTGGAACAGTCTTTAAACTTATCTTTAAGCTTATCTTTTTATATTTTAAAATATTTAAGTGACATATATTTGAGGTATACAACATGATTGGATATATGTATACAATTTGTACTGATTATTGCAATCAAATTAATTAATACATCCATCACCAACTCTTTTAAATTTATCTTTAGTTTATATTCCTCATCCATGCTGGCTACTTTTAATGATTTTTGCATTATTGTTTCCAGCAATTTAGTTTTTTAATTAAATTGCTTTGGTGTCTATCTGTTGGTCTATTTTTATACTGGTCAGGCTTCTCTGAGCTTCTTAGGTGTAACATTTCATAGTTTCATCAAATTTGGAATAACTACTGACATGATTTCTTTAAATACGATTTTTTCTTCCCCATCCCTGCCACCATTCTGAGACAACATCTACACATATATGAGACCACGTTTTGTTTCATAAGTAACCAAGGCACTATTAATTTTTGTTGGGAGGAGCAATTATTCACTCTGTCTTTCATTTTGGATCAATGTAACTGCAATATCTTTTTTTTTTTTGTGGATCACTTGAGGTCAGGAGTTCGAGACCAGCCTGGCCAACATGGTGAATAGTGCAATATCTTTAAACACACTGAACTTGTCTTCTGCAGTGTCCAATCTGCTGTTAATAACATAGAGTAAAATTTTTAATTCAAAAATGATAGTTTTCACCACTAGAAGTTCCTTTGATTCTTTCTAATACCTTCTGTTTTCCTCCTATGCTAAGGATTTTCTTTAAGTATTTCAAATTATAATAACTGATTACATTTTTTGCTGGTAGTTCTACCAAATCTATCATTTATAGATCTATTTCTATTAACTGTTTTTCTCTTGGTTATGACTAACACTTCCTGCTCTGTAGCATGACTAATGATTTTTACCAGATGATGAAACTGTAATTGTTACATTGTTTAATGTCTAAATATTGTTTTATTCTTTTAAAACATTTGGGGCTGTTTGTTGGGAGGCGAAAGAGGTTAAAATCAGTATGGTCAGGTTTTATTTAAGTTTTTTTCTAGGTTGTGTCTAAGCAACCTTTACTCTAGGGATAGATCAGCCAACTTCTAAAACATTATGAAGACATGCCATTCTGACTGATCAAAGCCTTAATATCTCCCTACTCTGTGTGAGCTCACAGAATTGTTTTATTTGTGAATTTGAGAGAAGAAAAGGGGCCAGAATGGCTTGATCCAGCAAGGTAAATAGCAGCTCCACACAGTCAAAATGCCTACCCAGTGACCCCATCAGGCAAAAAGACTCCTAGCTTCATGGATGTCAGAAACGTGAAGGGGTATCAGACAAGGAAAGAAGCCACACCAGCTTTGCCTAGGAAAATAAGCAATAGCTCCATAGAACCAAAAAGCTCACCCTACAACCCTGCCCGGGCAAAGAGATGCCTCCACAGATCTCAGAGAAGCAAAGGGGCTACACCTACTTGCCCTGAGAAGGCAAGCAGTGATTCAACACAGCCAAAAGAAATTGCCACCCTATAACATTACTTAGGCAGGGAGATTCCCACCTCTATGCATTTTGGAGAAATGTAGGCACAAGTCCTGCTTGATCCAAGAGGTCAAACAGCCACTAAATTCAGCCCATCCCAGAGTACCACACACAGAGGGAAGCAAATCCTCATCATGCATTTCTAAGGAGCATATTCTCAGGTCCCACCTGTTCAGAGCAGCAACTCCACCTAAACTTGCAGCCTGCACCCTTGCCCAACCACAGATCCCAAATAGCAGAATTACTCAGCCAAGGAATACATCTTATATTGGGGCTGACAAGAAGCCATTGCAGTATCCAGCCAGCAGCTCCACTTAATAGTAGAGCCTGGTCGGTGGTCTCACCAGTCAGCAGAGCCCAGAGAGTAGCATTATCTGACATCAGAGCAAAGGTAGTGGCCCAGCCAACTAGAGAATACACAAATTGTCTTCAGGGTCATCACGAGCTGGCCCTTCACGAATCACAGGTTAGGCAAAATAATGAAGTTCTATCCATGTCGTAGAACACCTGTAAATGCAAGAAGAGCGGGCCATCTTCTCAAATGTACAGGCCTATCAATAATCACCTTAAATGTAAATGATTAAATTCTCCAATTAAAAGACTTACAGTTGCTGAATAGATTTAAAAGAGAAAAAAAAGAGAGAGAGACCCAACTATATACTGTCTACAAATGAATCACTTCACTGTCAGGGACACAAACAGACTGATAGTGAAGTAACAGAAAAAGATATGCATGCAAATGGAAAGCAAATGAGAGTGGAGTAGCTATACTTAGATCAAATAAAATAGACTTTAAATTTTAAAGCCATAAAAGAGACAAAAAAGGTCATTATATAATGATAAATGGGTTTTTCCAGCAAAAGGATATGATGTCTGCAAATATATATGCACCCAACATTGGAGCACCCAAATAAATAAAGCAAATATTGGTAGATATAAAGAGAGAAATTGACTCCAACACAATAATAGTACAGGACTTCAGTACACCACTTACATTAATGGACAGATCATACAGCCAGAAAACCAACAAAGAAACTTGAATTTATGCTGCACTCTAGGCCAAAAGAACCTAACAGATGTTTACAGAATATTCCAACCAACTGCTGAAGAATATACATTCTATTCAACTGCACATGGAACATTTCCCAGGATAGATTATATGTTACACCACAAAACTAGTCTTAATGAATTTAAGAAAACTAAAATAATATCAAGTATTTTTCTGACCACAATGGCATAAAACTAGAAATCATTAACAAGAGGAATTTAGAAACTTTACAAATACATAGAAATTGAACAACATCCTTCTGAAAAATGGATGTGTCAATGAAGAAATTAAAAGGAAAATTTATTTATTTTCTATTCATTTATTTTTCCATTTTTATTTTTTCTGAGACAGAGTCGCATTCTGTC
The DNA here is from genome assembly GCA_963573385.1 of Cacajao melanocephalus. NCBI lineage: Eukaryota > Metazoa > Chordata > Mammalia > Primates > Pitheciidae > Cacajao > Cacajao melanocephalus. The sequence continues at coordinate 53,759 of CAUYLG010041700.1, forward strand.
ACCCAGGCGGAATTTCAGTGGTGCAATCTTGGTTCACTGCAACCTCCATCTCCTGGATTCAAGTGATTCTCCTGCCTCAGCCTCCTGAGTAGCTGAGACAACAGGTGCCTGCCACCACACCAAGCTAATTTTTGTAGGTGGGCCTCCCAAAGCACTGGGATTACAGTCATGAGCCACTGCACCCAGCCAAAAGGGAAATTTTAAAATTTCTTGAGACAAATAAAAACACAACACACCAAAACCTATGGGATACAGCAAAAGCAGTTCTAAGAGATAAGTTTAGAGCAATAAATGCCTGCATCAAAAAAGATCTCAAATAAACAATGTAACATTGCATGTCAAGGAATTAGAAAAATGAACAAATGAAACTCATAATCAGTAGAAAGAAGGAAATAAAGATCAGAGCAGAAAGAAATAAAAAATATAAAAATATAAAAAGTCAACAAATGAACAGTTAGTTGTTTTTTGAAAAGATAAACAAAATTAACAAACTCTTAGCCAAACTACATTTAAAAAAAAAGACTCAAATAAATTAATGATGGAAAAGGAGGCATTACACTGAAATTACAAAAATGCAAAAGGTCACAAGAGATAATTAGGAACAACTATATGACAACAAATTGGATAATGTAGAAGAAATGGATAAACTCCTGGAATCATACAACCTACCAGGATTGAATCATGAATAAATAGAAAATCTGAACAGAACAATAATAACTGACCAGATTAAATTAGTAGTAAAGTCTCTCACCAATGAAAATCCCAAGGCATGATACCTTCCCTGTTGAATTCTACCAAACATTTAATAAAGAACTAATACTAATTTTACTAAAATTATTCCAAATAAGATGAGGGAATACTTCCAAACTCATTCTATGAGGCCATAATTACTCTGATACTGAAATCATACAAGGATAGAACAAAAAAAAAGTACTCTGATGATCATTGATGCAAACATCCTCAACAAAATACTAGCAAGAGCACATTAAAAAGCTCATTAATGGTGATCAAGTGAAGTTCACCCCAGGGATGCAAAGATAGTTCAACATATGCAAATCAATAAATATTATATATCACATTAACAAAATAAGTGACCAAATTCTTATGATCTTTTCAATAGATGCAGAAAAAGCATTTGACAAAATTCATGATTAAAAACTCTCAACAAATTAGGTATAGAAGGTACACACCTCAACACAGTCAAGGCCATATGTGGCAAACCCACAGCTAATATACTGAATGTGGAAAAATTGAAAGCTTTCCTCTAAGATCTGGAACAAGACAAGGATACTCATTTTACCACTTCTATTCAACATAGTACTAGAAGTCCTAGTCAGAGTAATTAGGCAAGAGAAAGAATTAAAAGACCTCCAAATTAGAAAGAAAGAATTTAAGTTGTTCTTGTTTGCAGATGATATTATTTTATATGGAGAAAATATTAAAGATTCCATCAAAGCTGCAGGATTTGAATTCAACATACAAAAAATCAGTAGTATTTCTTCTTCTTTTTTTTTAGACAGAGTCTTGCTCTGTTGCCCAGGCTGGAGTGCAGTAGTACAATCTTGGCTTACTATAACAAATGCCTATGAGGTTTGAACAGTTCTCCCACCTCAGCCTCTCAAATAGGTGGGACTACAGGTACGTGCCACCACACTTGGCTAATTTTTTTGTATTTTAGTAAAGACAGGGTTTCACTATGTTCCCTGGCTGGTTGAACTCCTGAGCTCAGGCAATCTGCCTGCCTCAGCCTCCCAAAGTGCTAGGATTATAGGCATACAATCCTAGGAATGTAAATTAATACAGCCATTATGGAAAGAAGTATGAAGGTTAATCAAAAATTAAAAACAGAACTACTATATGATCCAGCTGTTGGGTATACATCCAAAAATTAAAAAAAATCAGTTTATCAAAAAGATATCAGCACTCCAATGTTTATAACAGCACTATTCACAATAGCCAAGAGATGAAAATCAACCTAAGTGTCCATAAACGAATAAGTGGATTAAAAAATGGGACATATATATGGAATGAAATGCTATCCAGCCATGAGAAAGAATGAAATCCTGGTACTCATGACGACATAGATAAATCTTGAGGACACTATGTTATGAGAAATAAGCCAGGCACAGGAAAACAGCTATAGTATAATCTCACTCACATGTGAATCTAAAGAAGCTGATCTCATTAAAAATAGAAGGCAGAACAGTGGTCAACAGAGGCTAGGGAGGGAAAAGGAGGAGGGTACAGGCAAATTTTGGTTAACAGTGCAGAGTTACAGTTGGAAGGAATAAATTCTGGTGTTCTATTGTAGATTAGGGTAACTAAGGTTAACAATATTGTATTGTATATTTTAAAATAGCTAGAGAAGAGAATTTGGAATGTTCTCACCACAAATAAATGATAAACATGTAAGGTGATGGATATGCTAGCTAAATGTCCTGATTTGGTTTTTGTACAATGTATACATGTATTAAAACATCTTTCTGCACCCTGTAAATATGTATATTTATTATATTTTAAGAAAACAAAGTTAATAAATAAAAAAATTAAATGGATAATGAGTGCTAAGTGTGGTATGGGTATTGTTAAAGGCATATTTACATATGACAAAAAATCTTTTAAAAAATTGGCCAGATGCAGTCATTACCCATTATCTTATGTTGGGACCAATTTATGTATCTCACTCGATTCACTACATGCTGGACTCCCAGTCACTTGTCCAATGAACAGCACTAGCCATTACCTTCAACTCATTTTTCAGTACCACTGATTGACATGGCCTCCTCTGTAGTGAAGGTGAAGTCACTGTCCTATCACCACCTGCACAGCCACAGCAATATCTACACCCTGACCCATGGAAGCTCAGTTCCTCCTGCCACTTCCAGATTCCAGTGAAGCCACAAAGCATATGGTGTAGGATCTGACTTCCCCAACAATCACCTACTAGGGTCATGGAATACAATCTGCAAGTATAGGGACAGCAACATACCATGAGGTGAGCTTTGACCAATGTGAAGTGAGAGGAAGATGTTGGCAGATAAATATATTTCCCTTTCTCAATCTAACTGACTCATACTGTACAGCCTGTCTGGAGACGTCTCACATGACTAAGCCAGAGTCTTGTGTTTGCTCGTGCAGCTGTGGACAGCTTAGTAACCAACTTATATTCGTTTTTTCCTCCTTATGTACCATATAGGTATGTATATAGATATACATTTGTTCAAAGATTATATGCATGTGCAGGCATGGATATTCATTCTTATATTAACATGTGCCCAAAGAGGTAGCTCTATGTATTAAGTTTAGAATATAAAATACAGTTATCAATTAAGTTATATTAAAAAGCACAATTGTCCAGAAAAAAAAAAACAGCATTTCTAGTTAAAAATAGAAGCAAAGAATAGAAAATAAAAAGCAAAAAAAAATCTTATCTTAAATAATATAACTAAGAACTAAAAATAGTTACTTTCCCAGTGAAAAAAATGCTCTGGGAAGAAAAAAAAAGGACTAAAATATCAAAATGGAAAATTAGAAAGTGGTCTATTTAATAACACAGACTAAGTCTTAATGAAAGTCTACTGCATTTCCTAGGATACTTTGATGATATATAGAAAATAATGAGTAAATTATTTCTCAAGTGTGATGTATCTAGGAAATAGATCAGTGAAACAAAAAGAGTAATATCACAGCATACAAACAGAAAATTCACATATAGACGGAAAAAATCACAGTTTACATTGCATTCATGTTTAAAATCAAACATCACTTTTTCACATTTTGAAGATTTCCCCCCTAAATATGGAAAGAAAAACAAGCCAGAGCTTTAATATAATATTTTTTTCCAACCTGGAACAGCTGCAAAAAACAAATCTTGCTGGAGATAAGCTTGGTTATAAATATCAACATTCCCTTTAAATAAGGGAGTCCAGTTTTCATACCATCTGCCTCTTTCTAAAAGGGAAAAAAGTATGAAAATCATAAACCAGGACATTCCCTTTAAAATAAGGCATTTAAAAATGAATGTTGTAAAAAGGCTATGAACTATGCTGAACCCCTATCTTTACAATTGCCCTACTGAGCTCAGATCAGAAAATGGGATTTTTTGAAAGTAAACAACTTTTATTTCATGAATAAACTGCCTAAAGAAATTAATATTTTAAAGTGTTGTGTTCTAACTTTTTTCACATTATTAGCCATAATAATAATTTCTGATTGAACCATATTTCTCCTTTATGTGTCATATTCCCTACCATTTATTTTTTAAGTATATGTGTCACCTTTACTTTTTCTAAAGGTTTTTTAGAGCCTATTCTAAAGACTTCCATGTTATCTCTTCCATTACAAAAATCTAGTTACCAACAGACTGGACTTTTCTTTTAATACAGATTCTATCCTCTGCAAAAATCCTTCCTATGCCTCTCAACAATGTTCTTTTTATACTTAAGTTTGGACTTTATCTTAAAGCCTTCTTTCGTGGCTCGGCGTGGTGGCTCATGCCTGCAATCCCAACACTTTGGGAGGCAAGATGGGTGAATCACCTGAGGTCAGGAGTTTGACACCAGCCTGGACAATATGGTGAAACCCAGGCTCTACTAAAAATACAAAAAATTAACTGGGCATGGTGGTGGTCACCTGTAATCCCAGCTACTCAGGAGGCTGAGGCAGGAGAATGGCTTGAACCTAGGAGGCGGACATTGCAGTGAGCTGAGATCGCGCATTGCATTCCAGCCTGGGCAACAAAAGTGAACTCTGCCTTAGGAAAAAAAAAACCCACCTTTCTTTTTTTGCCCTTCATTATTTTTCATTCTTTCTTCTTTTGCCCTTCATTATTTTTCATTCTTTGTTAATGGCCTTGTGATTGAACACTTAAATTTTTCACTGCATCACATTATTATTATTTTGATAATGAAGCCTATAACTACATGAATTACTTAACTCTTTAAAGGATTCACAAGAAAGAATTAATAAAAAATGGTTCACAAAATAGAGCAGTCCAGAGGTCCAGAGGGGTACACTGGTTACATCTAACGTAAAGGAATATTAAGTATAGTAACACTGAGATCACTTGAGGGACAATAGAAGAAAAATAAGACAGGGAAAAATAGCATCTCCTATTTTAACAATATATGTAAGTGTTTAGTCAGTTCCCTGAATTATAGTGATAGGATTCTGGAAGGCTACTGAAACAAATGCACATCAGGAGCCCTCACATAATTCATTCTCCTTTTCATATTCATTCTCTTCATTATTCTTTTTCTCATATGCATAAAAACACACCCATATACCACAAACAAAAAGAACAAAACTGAATTTTTAATCATGAGCATTTGTAGTAAAGGTACAAAGATTATGCTTAAATGTGTCCTTCATGGGAAAAATACATCCTAGGACCTTTTTTTATTTTTTAATTCACTTTCATTCTGTTTTAGCTAAGGATCACCTAGGTTCGTAATTATAGAAAACAAAGTAGCTTTACATATGGCAAATGACATTTAATTGCTTACTTGGAATGCTGCGTCTTCAGTAAGGAGGGAGAGACAGAAATTTCACCACTATAATGGTCAACAATATTTAATCTATAATCATTTAAAACAAATGACCATTTTACAGCAATCAATATTGCTTTCTTTTCATAATTTATGTAGATATTATGAAATGAAATGAACAATGAAATTATCAGTGTTTCAACAAAAAGTTGTTTTACCTTATACTTATCAGCTAGTTTAAAATATTTAAAAGTTCTTTTCATATTAAATTTAGTCCATTGTTTATTTCCTTGCTTCTCTGAACAAGAATGTAGGGATCTTTGTTTTTTACACTGAAGAATCTCAAACAATAAGGACAATTTTTGCACATAGTATATACTCAATAGACATTTTTGAGTAAATATTTTTCAAAAGACAATTATGTTAACTTGAAACATACATATTTGGTGTTTGTCGTAAATTTAATTGAAAACGCTTTGAGTTTTAAAATATAAGCAATTGTTAAATTAAGTTTAGCCCAATGCTGCCTCCTTATATATTCTAAATTTGACCTAATGTTTTCTCTGTGCACAGTAAACTGTAACCTTTCCGTGTATAAACAGACTGCAACTGACTTTTGTACCAATCACTGAGTTTTGGCCAAAGGTGGCCAACTGTTCAAACCAGGCTCAAATGAGGCAGACACCAAGCTGTAACCAATCTGGCTGTTTCTGTACCTAATTTCTGTTTTCTGTCCATAACTTCCCTTTCTCTGTCCATAAATCTTCACCACGTGGCTGTGCTGGTCTCTCTCTCAGCCTACTCTGGCTTGAGAAGTTTTCTGATTAGAGAATCATTCTTTGCTCAGTTAAACTTGTTAAATTTAATTTGTCTAAGGTGTTCTTTTAATACTATGTTTTATTTTTTCATTAGGAATTCTTTATTTTTTAAAAACTATACTTTAAGTTCTTGGGTACATGTGCGGATCATGCAGGATTGTTGCACACATACATATGTGGCCATGTGGTTTGTTGCCTCCATCCCCCGTCACCTATTTCTGGCATTTCTCCCCATATTATCCCTCCCCTAGACCCCTGCAACAGACCCCAGTGTGTAATGCTCCCCTCCCTGTGTCCGTGTGTTCTCATTGTTCAATACCCACCTATGAGTGAGAACTTGCAGTGTTTGATTTTCTGTTCTCGTGTCAGTTTGCTGAGAATCATGGTTT
>CAUYLG010041701.1:0-23440 GCA_963573385.1 Cacajao melanocephalus
CCTCCCGGGTTCAAGCATTTCTCCTGCCCCAGCCTCCTGAGTAGCTGGGATTACAGGCACCCACCATCAGGTTATTACAGTAATATACATAATTCAGCTGCAGAATAATTTCAGTGAATTTTTCTGATAAAGTTCAGGATAGTTCTTTTTTTTTTTTTTTTTTGAGATAGAGTCTTGCTCTGTCGCCAGGCTGGAGTACAGTGGCATAATCTTGGCTCACTGCAACCTCCGTCTCCCGGGTTCAAGCGATTCTCCTGCCTCAGCCTCCCGAGTAGCTGAGACTACAGGTGTGCGCCACCACGCCAAGCTAATTTATGTATTTTTAGTAGAGATGGGGTTTCACCATGTTGGCCAGGATGGTCTCGATCTCTTGATCTTGTGATCCACCCGCCTCAGCCTCCCAAAGTGCTGGGATTGCAGGCGTGAGCCGCCGTGCCTGGCCAATGGTCATTTCTTAATTCTACTCAATGGCATCTCTTCTGCATGGTTCCTTCTGAAATCTCCATCTCCCTTGGGTTCTGACAGTTCACTGTTTTCTCTCTACCTTTTAACCAGGAGGACTTAAGGACTTTACAACCATGCTGTAGCAGAGCTGGGAACCCAATTTTACTTCACTTCATCTTCATCATGCTATAGATTATCCTGGCTACTTAAAATCATTCCTATTTTATAAAGTGGGGATTTTATGAAAAGACAGAATTGAAAGTTGAACTCAGGTGGTCAGTCTCACAATCTGGTGTTTTCTCTACCTTTTGTTTCCGAGAGATGGTTCTCTCTAAGGACTGCAAAGTATTCAGTCAGGACCTTTTTTTTTTCTTTTTTTTAATGGGAACGTTCACTCAGGTGTAGCCTCCATTTTGTACTTCTGTTTTGCTTTTATGCCAGTTTTTTCAGTGTAAGCACCACTGGTGTTCCTGATGTGAATATTTTGGCCAAATTCCTACCTTCCTATTTACAGCACTGTTTTTGGTGTTTAGCTTTAATGCAGGCTGTGTAGGGGTCTAGGATGTGCCCTGCTGCTAAAAGCTTTCTCCCTCGTCCCCTCCCCAGGTTGCCAGCAGGGCTGTGGGTGGGTTCAAGTGCTCCAGTGCCCAGGACGCCTGGAGGGATGCTTTCTCCGAGGCTTTTAAAAGCGTTGAGGGGATTTAAATTTTTATACCCAGAGTTAGAAAAATTGATCAAATATTTTCATCTTGATACCCCACTGCCTGCTCAGCACCAGTAAGAGAGAGAAGCCCAGCAGTCCTTGTCTAACATTTCACCAGCCTACAGGTCAGAGACTGCATTTAATGGGAAGCAGTAACCTAAGCATTCGGGGTCTCTGTGCAGTTCAGCTAGCTCTCATCCATCCTGCTGAAATCTCTGCCTCCTTGCCTCAAAGGGAAAATGTAAAGCTGTCAAGGAGGTAGTTCACAGAGAAGCTCCAAAGATGGCAGAACAGACAGCAGAAAACTCTCAGATGTCAAACTCCTGGTACATGTATCCACCTGTCCTTGGAGATTTCCCTTTCTGCCCCCAAAGCAGCTGGCTGTGGGGAGGGCAGTAGAGAAAGGCATGCTTCCCAAGAGCCTGCGAAAGCTGCTTTCTGAATTTTGAGCACCAGAGAACACATCAGGGAGTGATGGTTGGTAGCATGGATGTTACAGTCAGGGCCCTTGAAAATGAACAAGACCTGAATTGCTAATTCTTTTTGTCCAAGTTCACTTTCATTTTGGATTTCTGGAACACAGTTTCGCCTTGGGAGGCTGAAACTTTCTACCTTTCTTTGAAAGAGGCTCACAATCAATCCAGACTGAAGAGTAAATCATCACTTTCCAACAATTACAGCTTGGGCTGATCCCCTGTTGCAAGAGAGGCACCAGATACTTGCTATAGAACTGAATATTTATACTGGGAGAATATTAATAATAAGCACACATAGGTTGTGCTAAGTGCCTTGCATGTATTCATGATGGGTGATTAGAACATTCACTTAATCCTCGCCGCCCTTCTAGGAGCTGGGTACCCCATCATCATCCTTTGTGCACATGGGGAGTGTGAGGTAGAGAGAGGTTAAGCTACTTGCTCAAAGTTCCCCAGGTAATAGTGGCAGAGTGACAATTCAAATCCACAGTTCATGCTCTTTTTTATTTTTTGCTTTTCTCAGCTATTTTTATAAAATGACTTAATTGTGGTATGACTGATACACAAAAAGCTGTACATATTTAATGCACGTGATGTGATGAGTTTAGAGAAAAGTATACACTTGTGAAATCATCACTACAATCTATGCATAAACCTACATATCGCCTTCAAAGTTCCCTTCCATGCTCTTATTGATCATGGTTATTATTACTGTTTTGTGCTAAGAACATCTAATGTAAGATTTCCCTTCTTTCTTAGCAATTTTTTTTTAAGAAAAAGGAAATCTTTCCATTTGCAATAACATGGTGAAGCTGGAGGATGTTATGCGAGGTGAAATAAGCCAGGCATGGAAGAACAAATATGCTATGATACCACTTACATGATGAGTCTAAAATAGTCAATTCACAGAAGCAGAGAGAGGAACTGAGGTTGCCAGTGGCTGGGGGAGGAGGCAATGGAAGAAGGTATAGGTCAAAGGATACAGAGTTTTGGTTTAAAAATGATTAAGTCCAACATGAATGAATCTTCTGCACAGGAAAGTTCCTATAGTAGCAATACTGTATTGTATACTTAGAATTTCTTAATAGAAGCCATGTTCTTAACTGCCATACAATATTGCCTAATAGCTAGAGTCAGTTATAAGAGACTGGTTTGCATAACGCTGAATGTTTTTCTTTCTAGATAAAGTATCGCTTATTTGGAGGAAAATAAGTAAAGAAAAAGGCGATAGGATGTAAAGATTTTTCAACCCACATCTCCCTTCTTCCAATCAACCTGAGACTATAGCAGTGAACACTAGGACGTAAATTCTACTTTGGTTTTCCCCTCCTAGATACTAATTGGACTTTGGTTCAACCTTCTCTGGACAGCTTTGTATTTTGCAGATATGGAGATTTGATGGTTAACTCTGTCCTGGTAAGAAGTGGTGCATCCTTGTTCTAGAGGTTTTTAAGAAAACAGAAGGGTTTCCTTCCACCCCTTTCTCTACAAACACATCACCTGGCAAAGTAGGGCACATATACCAGCAGTTGCTCAAACACAAACACTGTATAAGTTCCCAAGAAATCAGATACGTTCACTAGCTCAAAAAGGAAAATCTCTAAACACACCATGATCTCATCTATTTCATCCCATAAAGGGCTTCTAGGGGGACTGATGTCTTTAGCAGAGTAATAGGTAGATGACTAAATAGTTTCCTGCTTTCAAGTCCAGTCTGATATTTAGCTGTCCTGTCTTCCAAATCTTTGCTAAAGGACCCATTTTTGCTGCTACAGACTTCAACGTAGGTGTCAAACTCAACGTATCTCCTTACCTGATCTTGGACCATTGCTCCACCGAAAGCCCAGATGGCAGCAAACACAAAATAATGTTCATAAATTTCCTTAGGGCAGTCTGCAGGGATGTCTTCCTTGGTCAGGAGACATTCCAGAAGGTGACACACCATCTGAACCATGCTCTGCTCTGGGATGGGAATGATCTTCTTAAACCTACAAAGAGAGAGCCAAGGTGATCTCAAACACAATGGATATTCCCTTCTGGTGGTGCTGATGGACAGCTATGGAACCACTTGGTTCCAGTGGATCCATAACCTGTCAAGTCCTTTGGGACTACAGACAACCACAGCACCACTTACACCTTTATTCTTATCAGCTGTTCCTTACAAAGGAAGCTGGCACCCAGAGCTCTCCTGAGGACTTTCTCATCTCCTTTCCCCTGACACCCTCCCTCTCCATGCTTCTCTTTCTGTGGATGGTCCTCTCTCAGTCCCTGGGAAACACAGGTGGCAGCAACAAGTAAAAACTTCATGTTTTCACTCGCCTCTCAATTTCTGCAATTGTCAAAAAGCACCTAAGAGGCAATTTGGGTGCAATTCTGAGGCTTGTCCTTTGACCTCTTCACCTCAGAGGTTTTCTGCCAATGAAAACACTGAAAACACTTTCTCTGGGGCCAGAATCTTATCTGGGGAGTAGAGTGGACCAGGACAGATGGTTATTTTATACAATCATGATTCACTGAAGGGAGTTCTTCATCTGAAAATACAAATACACTTCTGTAACTCTGTCCTGGCCTGGTGTTTGCACTTCTAATCTTAACTGAAAGGCAGACATCAAGAGATACGCAAAAGACATCAATGCCCCGTGGAGCAGGGGCATGCACAAGCTCACACACACATACTCTTCTTTCCATGGGTACCCTCATCACACCACATGTATATGCACAGTGCACCACGTACCCATATACTCAGCCTACATCGCCACCTCCCACAGGGTGATGTGCTCATAGGCTGCACAGAGGCAGAGTCCATTTTCATAACACATGCAGCACTGTCAGTGGACACCTTAGCAGTCATTTCCCAACACCGAACCTCAGAGTTTCACGGCATACCATTCACTTTTTAGCGTTTGTGCTTGTTTTTTATCTAGTTGCAATTTTTACAACAAATGCTATGATGGTGTTAGAGTCTAAAAGTCTAGGTATTACCTCCATGAGAGACGAGAAGCCTGACTCCTTGATGGGCGTTCCCTCATTTGTTTGATGTGTGTCTGTCAAGGACTGATACGATGCAATTATCTCAGGCTCGGTGCTGGATAAGCCACCAAGAGGATAGGTGCCAACTGCCCTTTCATTCCAAAAAGAGATTCCAGACAACTTAGGTGGGACTTGAAGAGGGTTTTGCAACCCTGGCTTCTCACCCTTTCAAGACCACAGAGGACAAAGTGGGAGATGCTGGAGGGCCTGGAAATTAGCATTCAGAATACTAGAGAGCTCTTGGTAGGCAATGAGTATCTCATCCCCCATAGAGAAGGCAGCTGCTTTCCCCTAATAGCCATAAAAGGGGGCTTCGATAGGGCTACTCTGAGTTGGAGAAGGACCCTTGCCTGGAAAACCCCAGAGAGCTGCTGATCTCTCAGTGGGGACTGGGGAGGTACCTTGCGGGGAAAGCCTGTGCTCCAGTTTGTCAAAGCAGAGAAGGGGCAAGTATCTCCTGGAATCCAGGTGTGGGCTGTGTGTAGGAGGGGCTGTCTAAGTGCTGGCTAAGGGACAAGGTGAGGCAGACGGGGTTTATGGAGTGGTACCTGACTGGCCAGAGAGGAAGGTACTTTCTTCCAGAATAACAGATGAAAGATTTCCAGTGACGGGGAGGAGCCAAGGAGCTCCTGAAAGCTCCCAAAGAGAAGGAGTTGGATTTCAAGATCTGCCACAATTGGGGCAACTAAGGCCACACCAGTTGCAGTCAGCTAAGACCTCTCCTGCCCTTCCCCTCTTCTCTCCATCCTTCTTTTACACTGAGGAGTCAGAAGCCATAGCCAGGGAGTAGGTCACTGGCAGAGAAAGGAGAGAAGTCAAAAACACACCCCTTTCCCATTGCAGTCCTGAGCTGAGGAGTGGGGCAGAAGCCTCCATTATGAATGGAGTTTGTTTCTTTACATTTTCACTAGGCGAACACACACATGTATGTATGACTGTGTGACTAGAAGTGATCAGATGCCTTTTAATTACAGAAAAGTCATAGACCTTGACCTAGATCTCATGCAGGGGCAGGAGGAGAAGCAATCACATATAATGGTTTTAAAGGAATAGTAGAAAACAAAATAAAGCTGTTTGTAATCACCCCTTATGGGCCTGCTTATTTAATAAAAAATTATTTTTATTTTTGTTAATTTTTTTTTTGAGGTCAAGTTTTGCTCTTGTTGCCCAGGCTGGAGTGCAATGGTGTGATCTTGGCTCACCGCAACCTCTGCCTCCTGGTTTAAGTGATTCTCCTGCCTCAGTCTCCCAAGTAGCTGGGAATACAGGTGCCTGTTCCCATTCCCGGCTCATTTTGTTTTTTTTTTTTTTTTTTTTTTGGTAGAGATGAGATTTCTCCATGTTGGTCAGGCTAGTCTCGAACTCCCAACCTCATGTGATCTGCCATCCTCAGCCTCCCAAAGTGTTGGGATTACAGGAGTGAGCCACTGCCCCAGGCCCCTTCTCTGGTTTGTTAACTCTTTGCTGTCCTAGTCTGTCTGTGATATTAACCACTGTTTCTCACTTCCAGACTTCGCTAGCTACAAGCGCTGCTTTAGCCCATGACATCCCAAGGACACAGAGCCCATGGGCCACCAGGGACTGAAAGCTTTTCAAAGGCTTATATAAATGTTGAGTTGGAAGAATAATTATTGACCCTGAAATAGAAAAACTATGAAATCAAAAGTAATGTTTTATCAAACAACTAAAATACACCACAATGTCACCTATTTGATTGCAATTCAATTTTTAGTTATCCAAAACTCACTTTCAATATGAGTGGATGTTTCAGGGTGTGGGGTGGGGCAGATGGGATGGGAGCACCTGGTGCCCTCTCGCAGTGTTGTTTCCTGCAGTCTGAAGTGCTCCCTTCCCCCTGACCTCCAGGCTTGCAAGCCACTGGAGGCATAATCATATCCCATGCTTGACAAGCCAAGGAAAAAAGAGGCAGGGATCAACTTCAATGATGGACTTTAACTTCTGGGAGACATAAACCTGACCCTAAATTGTGGTATCTTCATGGGGCTCTGAATCACATCGCCTTCACAGCACCAGCCTCAGGGGCCTATTCTTGGTTCCACTACGGGGATGGGTGTCAGATTCTGCTTTTGTTGTTTTACACTATATATATGTATATCATATACATATACATGTATACATATACATTTGTATATCATATACATATGTACATCATATACATATACATGCTTATATGCACATACACCATATACACATATATGCATATACACACATACACGTGTACACTGTATACATATACATGCATATATGCACATACACGTGTACATCGTATACATACACATGTGTATATGCACATACACGTATATATACATACATATACATGTGTATATGATATACAAGTGTACATCATATACATATACATGCATATACGCACATACATGCGCACATCATATACACATACATGGGTACATGCACACACATGTGCACACACACATGCACATACACACATGTGTATATACACACACATAGATACACACATACCTGGGTATATGCATATTCATGTGTATACACATGTATATATATGCATATACCCATGTATGTGTGTACACATGTATATATATACACATACCCATGTATGTGTATACATGTATATATATATACACATATACACGTGTATATACATATACATATAATGTAAAACCAAAAAACCCAGAATGATGTAAAGCAAAAGCTTTACATGGGCAGGTTCCAAATATGGGCAGCTCCCTGTGCTGACACAGATAGTATTCTTGCTGTAATAAGTATCCTCTTGGTCAAGGGTGATTTATCTCTTGTTAGTGGTAAGTGTTCAGGGCTTCTTGCTCTTACTTTTACAAACCTATAAAAGGAAAAGTAAACTCACAATATCCAGCAGGGCAGGACTGTCAGATGGTGCATTATATCTAATCCCACATTATCTGGGCCGTGAACACACACAGCCAGGGATAGGGAGTGGGCCCTACAGGTCACCAACGAGTTCCATCTTCACCTCTAGGTCTGTTGATCTGGCCTGTGGACTGTTTATTACAAATGCAGAGCTGCTTGTCCTGTACACAGAAGGATCTGAGTCTCTGGATTTTAATCTGATACCACCCACAGCCTCCTTCAGATACAGCCACGTGGCACTCACGAAAGGGACTTTCAACCTTCCTCCTCTTCACTCACCTCACTTCCTGCCTGAGTTGACAGCAGGCATCCCATGGCCATCCTAATGTGTGTTCCCCTCTGCCATCTGCCGTGCCTGGAGGGGACTGCTCTGGGAACATCTGACTTTGGGGCCAGGACAGAACATCAGTGGGACACCAGGTGTGAACCAATGCACTCTGAGTTGCTGCTTTAACTCTCTGTCTTCCTTATTTCTTGGCCTACCTGGTCCTGAGTGTGTCTAAGCAGGTTGGAAGATACTTGTCAAACAGAATGGTTAAATTGGCTCTCTCTGTCTGGACTTCCCTCTTGTCAATCCAGCTGCTCACTGGAGGGTTCCATCCCAAGTCTGCCGGGTTGATGTACAAGACTCCTGTGAGCACAGGGAATATTGTTTAGTGAATGTTCCATACACATCAGTATAGTTTTCACCCCAGGGAGTTATTTTCTCTGTTTGGAAAATGTATGCAAGACTGGACTGAAAAGAAACGGAGATTTGGCCAAGATGTGAGAGGGTAAATGGGTTTGCTATTGAGGACCAACTCCAATGGACTGGTGATAGATGGATGGAAAGCAGCTTTGAGAAGGATCCTGAGGCCAAGTCCAGGCTCAGGAGGAAGGAAGGCTGTGACAGATTAGCAACACTTGTCATGGGAATGTGGGGGTATACAGTGGATTGATTGGTGGTCCCCTAAAAGTCAAGGCCATGTCCTGATCCCTGAAACTTGCCAGTGTAATCTTATTTAGAAAAAATCTCTTTGCAGATGTAATTAAGTTAAAGATGTTGAGCTGAGACTGGGTTACCCGGGTGGAACATTTATAAACATCCTGATAAGAGACAGAGGGGAGAGACACACACAGAATAGAAGGCCATGGGAAGAAGCCAGAGAAGCCAAGGAATCCCTAAGCTGGGAGATGCAAGGCAATATTCTCTCCTAGAGCCTTTGGAGGAAGTGCAGCCCTGCTGACCTTGATTTCAGATGTCTGACTTCCAGAAATGTGAGGAAATACATTTCTGTTGCTTTAAAAGTCCCAAGTTTGCGGAAGTTCGTTACTCTTGTTAGAGTACCCCTAGGACGAGAGAGACAACTCTCCTGGCCTGTGTCCACCAATCTTACAGAGGTTCTTGAAAGGAAACCTGATATTAAGGTAGAGGCCAAACAAGATCTCTTTTTAAATTACTGATTTTATTTTTACTATTTATTTCTTTTTATTTTGTTATTAACACTTTTTTTTAATAGCTATATTAGAGTATAATTGATATATAAAAAGCTGTACATATTTAATGTATACTATTTGGTGAATTTGGACATACGCATACACCAGCGAAACCATTATCACAATCAAGTTAATATAACATCCAACACTTCCAAAAGTGTGTGTGTGGTAAAACACTTAATGTAAGATCCATCCTCTTAACAATTTTTTGTATTTTTTTTTGGTAGTGATGGAGTTTTGATACGTTGCCTAGGCTTGTCTCAATCTCCTGGGCTCAAGCTCTGTGCCCACCCCAGCCTCCTAAAGTGCTGGGATGACAGGTGTGAGCCACTGAGCCCGGCCCAACAAAATTTTTAAGTGCATACTACAGTATTGTTAACTATAGGCATTGTGTTGTACAGCAGATCTCCAGAACTTACTCATCCTGCAGAACCAAATTTTTTTTTTTGAGACAGTTTTGCTCTTATTGCCCAGGCTGGAGTACAATGGCGTGATCTCAGCTCACCACAACCTCCACTTTCTGGGTTCAAGTGATTCTCCTGCCTAAGCCTCCAGAATAGCTGGGATTACAGGCATGTGCCACCACACCCAGCTAATTTTATATTTTTAGTAGAGATGGCATTTCTCCATGTTGGTCTGGCTGGTCTTGAACTCCTGGCCTCAGGTGATCCACCTGCCTCAGCCTCCCAAAGTGCTGGGATTGCAGGTGTGAGCCACTGTGCCTGGGCTAGAACTGAAATTTTGTACCCATTGACCAACATCTGCCCCTTCCCCCAACCCTCACTCTTTGGCAACTGACATTCTACTCCCTGCTTCTTTACGTTTGGTTTTGCCAAACAATTTTTTAAAAAACTTACAGTCTCTGTTAATAAATTTGTTCAGTGAAGACAGAGGAAAGTTAAGATATATGAGTTGCAATTGTGCACCAAGAGATAGTGAGAAACAGTGATAGTTGGTCCTCTCCATTGACGTGGAGGCTAGAACTGGCCTAAAAGTAGCCTCAGCTGGACACTTCGGTGCAGAGGGTAGTTGTGCAGCTCAAAACCTATCTCCCTCTTTATTACCACAACATTTCCAAATTCACAAAACTGTACAGCCCTGGCCTTGGAGTGCTTGCTTGCTTACACTTGTGAATGTGGGTTAAGGCTGAGAACTAGGCCAGAATTTTGGATGATCAGGTTTCTGATTCCCATGTGGAGTCAGCAAAACTATTTGTGAAGCGAGAGGCACCTCCCTAAATGGAGTAGCTTTGCGGTTCTTCCTTTCTTGGGCCATACCTGCTCTGGAGACAGTTGCTGGAGTGGCTGTGTGCAGGTGGCTGATCTCAAAGAGAAGCTTCATAGTGGGGTTCAGAGGAATCCTCTCATTGCTGGCCAATGTCAGTACCTGGAGACAACAGGGAAGGGCATGCCAGTGAGGAAGGAGGTAGGTGCCTTGCCAGCCTGTGGGAATTTAGCTGATCATTATTGGTTGGGATTATGGATAATTATTTCTTTGACATGGTTTGGCTGTGTCCCCATCCAAATTTCATCTTGAATTGTAGCTCTCGTAACTCTCACGTGTTGTGGGAGGAAGCTGGTGGGAGATAATTAGATCATGGGGGTAGTTTCCCCCATTCTGTTCTCCTGGTTGTAAGTGAGTCTCACAAGATCTGATGGTTTTATAGGGTGAAACCCCTTTCACTTGGCTCTCATTCTCTCTTGTCTGCTGCCATGTAAGATGTCCCTTTTGCCTTCTGCCACGGTTGTGAGGCCTCCCCAGTTACGTGAAACTGTGAGTACATTAAACCTCTTTTTCTTTATAAATTACCCAGTTTCAGGTATGTCTTTATCAGCAGTGTGAAAACAAACTAATACATTCCTTCTTTGTGATTTGTATTTTCTAAATTTTCTACAATAATCCTCTCTCCTCCTATGCAGTCTCCACCACCACCCCTCTGTGTGTGTATGTGCCTGTGTGTGTATGTGTGTTGAATCAGAAAAAAAAAGATATTTAAATAGTTTAAATTGATGTCAATGATTTGAATGAACTAGACCATATTGGAACAATGGAACTCTTAAAGGAAAAGAACTTACATTTCATATTACTACTGTTCCTTTTAAAGTACTTCCTCATGAAAGATCCCTACAAAAAGAATTACAAAACCCTGCTTAAAGAAATCGGAGATTACACAAACAAAGGGAAAAATATCCCATGTTCATGGATAGAAAGAATCAAAATCATTAAAATGATCATACTGCCAAAAGCAATTTATAGATTCAATGCTATTCCTATCAAACTACCAATGAGGTTCTTCACAGAACTAGAAAAAAACTATTTTAAAATTCAGATGGAACCAAAAAGGAGTGGAGATAGCTAAGGCAATCCTAAGCAAAAAGAACAAATCTGGAGGCATCGTGTTACCTGACTTCAAACTATACTACAGGGCTACAGTAACCAAAACAGCATGGTACTGGTATAAAAACAGACACATAGACCAATGGAATAGAATAGAGAGCCCAGAAATAAGGCCACACACCTATGACCATCTGATCTTCAGCAAAGCTGTCAAAAACAAGCAATGGGGAAAGGACTCCCTATTTAATACATGGTGCTGGGATAACTGGCTAGCCATAGGCAGAAGACTGAAACTGGTCCCCTTCTTTACACAATATACAAAAATTGACTCAAGAGGATTACAGACTTAAAAGTAAACCCAAAACTGTAAAAGCCCTAGAAGACAACCTAGGAAATACCATCTTGGCCATAAGAATGAACAAAGATTTGATGACAAATGACAAAGATGCCAAAAGCCATGGCAACAAAAGCAAAATTGACAAATGGGATCTAATTCAACTCAAGAGCTTCTGCACAGCAAAGGAAACTATCAACAGAGTGAACAGACCACTTAAAGAATGGGAGAAAATACCTGCAAACTATGCATCTGACAAAGGACTAATAGCCAGCATCTATAATCAACTTAAACAAATTAATGAGGAAAAAACAAACAACACCATTAAAAAGTGGGCAAAGAACATGAACAGATACTTTTCTAAAGAAGATATACATGTAGCCAAAAAGCATATGAAAAAAAGTTCAACATCACTGAATATTAGAGAAATGCAAATCAAAACCATAATGAGATGCCATCTCACACCAGTCAGAATTGCTATTATTAAAAAGTCAAAAAAGAACAGATGCTGGTGAGGTTGTGAGAAAAGGGAACACTTATACACTGCTAGTGGGAGTGTAAATTAGTTTAACTGTTGTAGAAAGTGGTATCGTAACTCCTCAAAGAGCTAAAAACAGAACTATTGTTTGACTCAACTATTTCATTACTGGTCATATATCCAGATGAATATAAATTATTCTGCTGTAAAGACACATGCTCACGAATGTTTACTGCAACACTCTTCACAATGGCAAAGACATGGAACCAACCTAGATGCCCAACAATGACAGATTGGATAAAGAAAATATGGTACATATCCCACGGAATACTATGCAGTCATAAAATGAATGAGATCATGTTTTTTGTGGGAACATGAATGGAGGTGGACTCCAGCCTGGGTGACAGAGTGAGACACTGACTCAAAAAAAAAAAAAAGAAAAAAAATGTGATATGTATATATATCTACGTATATCACATGGAATACTACTTAGACATAAAAGAGAATGAAATCGTGTCTTTTGCAGCAATGTGCATGGAATAGGAGTCCATTATCTTTGGCAAAATGGTGCATACACATCGCGGAATACTATGCATCCATAAAAAGAATGAGATCAACTTCATACCTTGTTGTCATCCATGACAGTATTCAGGGACTCAATCCACATTGGATCTATGTCGCCATCCAGTAAAATCCACTTGGGCCCATCATGGGTGATGTTGGCAAGCTCCCGCATGATGGAAGAGAACAATCCTAAAAGGAACCACTGATATTTTATTTTCCATTTCATCATTAATCTTCTTTCACTTAAACATAGCGTTCCCCCTCTAGCTACAACACACAGAAGGAGGCGTACATAGAACATGCAAAGGCAGATCAGACCTGGTTTTTGTATCTTGCTTTGCAAAAACCTGGCAGTGCTCAAGGTGCATTCTCCCTGTGCTTCAGTCTTTTCATAACATCAACAAGAACAAGAACAATGCCTGAAAGTATTAGCTTTTTAAGTGACAAAGTGAATCATTTCAGCAAGTAACTGTAACTTGATTAAATTACATTAAACTTTTTAAGGTAGAGTTTTCATGCTTTGTAATTGTAGTCCTGGTGAATCTTGCCAAACACAGGCTTTGGAAGGAGACTCATGTGATACTAATTGTCGTTACCCAAAATTTATCTATTAATTTGGGCAGAATTGATTTTTGTCATATTAAAACTTCTCCAGTTAATAGTATGCCATGTCTGTTCATTTATTCACATATGGCATTACGGTTTTAATACATTTTTATAGCTTTTAAATATATGTCTTTTGTTAAATGTGTTCCTAAATATCTCATGGCTTTTACTGCTACTGTGAAAGGAATTTTCTCCCCCTGTATCTCTATTTTTAGTTGACTCTTGTCATTATTGAGAAAAGTTACTTTATTTTGTGCATTTATGTTAAATTGCCTTTAATGAACTTTCTTATTAATTCTAGTAATTCTTCAGTAATGTCTCATAAATATTCTAGGTACAAAGTTGCATAATAAACTGAACAATAATTTCTCTCCTTTCCTCTAATTTATTTTTTATTTCATCCAATTTATATCATTTATTTCATTTTCTTGTCCTATTGCATTTTCTAGAACTCCAATAAGCAATAATGTTGACAACAGGCATCCCTGACTTGTTCCTTATTTTTCATAGAAATTTACTGTATTGTTATTCAAAATGACTTTGTTTCCATTTCAGCTTAAGGTACAGAGCATTTATTATATTTTAGGAGTTTCCTTTTATTCCTACTTTACTTAGAACTTTTCATTAGGAATGAATTACATTTTAAGTATCTATTTAGTGATCAAATGATTTCCCTCTTTGTCAATGTTTTATGTTAATACTGTGAAAAATAATTGCTCCATCCTGACATTCCTGGAACAGACTTTTACATTGTCAAAGTGTATTATTTTTGACATACTGTTTGATTCTACTTACTGATACTTTATTTAGGATTTTTGTATCTATATTAATGAGTAACATTGGTTTTTTTTTTTTGGCTCCACATAAAAGTTGATATCAATATTATTCTTGTTCTGTAAAATAATTTGAGAGTTATCTTTTCATAATTTTGAAATTATCTGTTTTTTGTTCTACTCTGTTTAAATTTTCCTTTTCACTAGTTTGCTCAAGTTTTCTACTTCTTAATGAGGAAATTGTATTAATTTACATTTTGCTAGGGGTTCATCTATTTCTTTTAGTTTTTCAAGTATATGTCATTAATTAAATATCTTCTGCTACTTTAGTCTTGTCTGTTAGTTTCAAATTATATGTATATTTACTTTTTTCCCATTAATTACTCTCATAATAGATGTATCTTATTGTTCTTTACAGAACCAATATTTACATTTATTTATCTTTTATATCTTCTTGTGTTCCTCCTAGTGACTAATTTCAGCATTTATCAATTCATTTTCCTTAATTTTCTTTGTGTTTAGTTTGAATAATTTCTTATGACAAATATTAACTTCCTTTACTTCTAGCCTACCTTTTATAATAAAGTGAGTTTAAAAAGTTTTCCCTTATAGGTTTTAGATGAATCCCACAGGTTTTCTTGTATGAAGTATTTTTTTATTGTGTCCTAGACAGGTTGCAATTAAATTTTCTTTTTGATACAGGAATTAAGAGCATTTCTTGATTTGCAAGTAGTAAAATCATTTTTGGTGACTTTCTTGCTATTTGTTTCTAATTGTATTCCACTGTTATCAGAGACTGTGACCTGTAAATTGATACTGTTGAATTCATTTCTTTGCAGACAATTACATTTTTAATTTTTGGAAATGTTACATGAACCAACCAGAAAAGAATTACTTTCTATTTATGGGATGAAAAGTTCTCTAACTTTGTATTATATTGAGTTTAGTGATATAATTGCCAATTCCTTTATGTGCTTATTTTTCTGTTTACTGGAATTAATTTTGAAAATAAAAAACAAATAACATTAAAATAACCTGTTATATTTGTACTCTTTTAAAGTCCTCCTAATTTTTTTTTTAAGACATGGTAGTCTCACTATGTTGGCTAGGCTGGTCTCAAACTCCTGGCCTCAAGTGATCTTCCCATGTTGGCCTCCCAAAGCCCTGAGATTACAGGAATGAGCCACTGCACCTGGCCCCTAAACATTGTTAAGGGCTATATTCCATTTACTTTGAAATTATCTTGGTTAGTGAATACAGACTTGTGATTATTATATCTTGTCAATTTCCCCAAATTTAATGTATAAATCTAATAAAATTTTAACTAGAATTCAGTTAAAATTTTTAAATTACATTATTGAGCATATATTTAATATGAAAAAAGAAGTGCTTGAGACTAGACAATAAAATTACAAAAGATTACTGAGGAGGGACTTACCTCATTGGATATTAAAATGTTATAAAATGATTGTAACTGAAATAAAATGATATTAGTATAGGATTAAATAAAGAGGTGAGTCAAACAGAATAGAAAGCCCAGAATCAGATCTCAATATACATATGTAATTTAATAAATGACAAGCTGTATTTAAATTCAGAGGAAAAGGATAGTTTACTTAATAACTGGTGTGGTTATAATCAATTATCCATCTGGAAGAAAATAAAGTTGATTTTGTACCCGACCTCATAATAAGCCCTAATATAAATTCCAGATGGATAAAAAAATGTTAATGTAAAAGAATCTTTTTAGACAAAATTTATGATACTATATCAGCAGCTGAAGAGTTATAAACTAATAGAAGTTCCAGATGCTAAAAAGACTAGACAGACATAATTTCCTTTGTTAAAAAGAGCATGGCAAAATAAAGTATATATAGACAAAGAATAGGTTGGAAAAAAAATTAGTAATGCATGTGACAGATAAAGGGTTAATATCTTTGATATATAAAAACTTATAAACTGATAAAAAAACAACAGGAAATAAAATAACAAAAGAGCAAATTACTAAGATTAATAACAAGAAAAGATACTAAGTCTCACTAACAGCAAAATAAAAATTAGACTCTGGTTGTTAAATCCCTGTATTCTACACCTCAGATGAAAGTTCCTAAATTAGAGAAATCCAGAGAGTTTGACCCCACGTGGTCACTGAAACATCAGAAGGGAGCTGAGATTTCCTCATTTCAGAAGCCACATAGGTTTTAGAAAGAGGTCCTTATCAGCTCAGGGACCTCTCTTTTTTCCCCTCAACTTTGTTTTCTGCTCTCTTCTAGTGCCAGACGACCCTTTCCAATGTCTACTGGTGATGTTTAGTTCTTTGAAGGTAAGGCTGAGATCTGCACCCAGCAAACACAGGATTGGGGTCCTCTGAATCACTGCAGAAGGGAATATGGTTCTAGGGGCCCTCCTGGGATTGAATGGAAAATCATCAGCGGCCTGGTGTGGCCACAAGGTTCTGTAGCATGCAGCTTTCCCCATCACGGCTGGGGCAACACTGAATAGGGGAGTGCTGTCCTTTGTAGGAAGCCAGACTGCACCACTTGTTTGGTAATGAGCCATGGGCTTCCCTACCCAACACATGCTTTTAGTCTACTGCCAGGCAGTGTTTTTTGTTTTTGTTTTTGTTTTTGAGATGGAGTGTCACTCTGTCGCCAGGCTGGAGTGCAGTGGCACGATCTCAGCCCACTGCAATCTCCACCTCCTGGGTTCAAGTGATTCTCCTGCCTCAGCCTCCTGAGTAGCTGGAACCACAGGCGCATGCCACTATGCCCAGCTAATTTTCGTATTTTTAGTAGGGATAGGGTTTCACCATGTTGGCCAGGATGGTCTCGATCTCCTGACCTCGTGATCTGCCCATCTTGGCCTCCCAAAGTGCTGGGATTACCGGCGTGAGCCACTACGCCCGGCCGGCAGTGTGAACACTGTACCATGGCTCATGCTCCAGAATCAGTGAACTATAGCTGAATGGCTGCACTGCTTTATCCTCTTTAAAGGCACTCTCTAAAAGGAAGAAGTCCCCAAAGAGAAAGAACATCTGAAAAACTGAAGTTCCTCTCCAAGCCAAAATTGGTTTCTCCCTTTCTACTGGCCTTTTCATCACCTTCTGCAGTCCCAAACAGATCAGTCCAATGTTCTCTTCTGCAATTCACCCAACTGTATCCAAGTGCACCACAGGGACTCTGAGGATAGCAAAGACTTTCTCCAGGGAGAATCCCACTCTTACCATCCTTCCATTCTCGCGTGGCTGGATTGATGATGCCAAAGAGCTCATCATTTGTGACTGCTTTGGGATTGAGGTCAGTCCAGACGGGGCGCCGTTTCATGATCTGATAGGTCTTGTGCAAGGACCTCAGAACCTGTGACTTGCCGGTACCAGCACCACCCACCACGAATACAGAATGCCGCACGGCCAGGAGTTCCTCCAGCTGGACCACCTGGGGAGGCAGGAAATTCAGCCAGCGAGACCAGCCTGTGACTCACCGTGAGCCCAGCTGGTATCTGAAGTGAGACCTAAAGTCAATACAGGAAGAAGTATCCACCCCAAGAATGTGAGGAGGTCTGAAATATACGGGCAACATGATTCATCTGTTCACATATTCATCATTCAGTTATATAATTATTAGTTACCAACCAAGTGCTACAGTGTGCCAGGTGAGGAGGATTCAGATGTGATCCTTCTGCCCTCCATGATCTTATAGTGTGGTGGAGAAGAAAGTCATGATGACAAATTATTCTAAGGTAAGATGGTAAGTACTATCTTAGAGGTATTTATAAGGTGCTGTGGAAACAGAGAGAGAAGGGAACAATTGATTTTGTACACATAAAGGAAACAAGAAAGGCTTCATAAAGGAGGGGACATTTGAACAAGGGCTCCAGGGATGAGTAGGAGTTCACCCAGAAGATGAGCAGGAAGGAAATTCCAGGCAGAGGCAGCAGCACAGACAAAGGCTTGCAGTGTGACAGAGTATGATGTGGTTGGTTGGCCAGGTAGTTTGGTGAGGCTGGAGTCAGGAGTCCTGTGGAGACAATGGTCGCACTGAAGGTCTCATCACTCTTGCACTAGCTTGCCTCTAGGTGCAGCTTTCCACATGGTTGCAGGAGCACACTTACTGGAATAAGAATCTGACCAGCCAGGGCCTTCATTCTGTCCCATTCACTGTTCTCCATGGCTTTGGTGGGGAAATACAAATCCTTAGATTGATTCCTAAGGCCCTTTTGCAATCTGGCCAACATCAGACTCCACTCTTATTTCTTATCCTGGAACACACAGAGTCCAGCCAGAGAACTACTTGGAGCTCTTAATTGGTGCTCTTTCCTGTATCTGTTCATTCTGTTCAGAAGTGACTTTCAGCCAGGTGTGGCAGCTCATGTCTGTAATCCCAGCACTTTGGGAGGCCGAGGCAGTTGGATCACCTGAGGTCAGGAGTTCGAGACCAGTCTGGCCAACATGGTAAAACCCCATCTCTACTAAAAATACAAAAAATTAGCTGAGTGTGATGGTGGGCACCTGGACCTGTGTAATCCCAGCTACTCTGGAGCCTTAGGAAGGAGAATTGCTTGACCCTGGGAGGCAGAGATTGCAGTCAGCTGAGATCACGCCATTGCACTCCAGCCTGGGCAACAGGAGCAAGACTCTATCTCAAAAAAGAAAAAGAAAAAGAAAGAAAGAGAGAGATAAAGGGAGGGAGGGAAGAAGTGATTTTCTCCTGCTGTCTTCTGTCTAAACCTCTGCATATTTCTCAGGAAGCCTTCAGTCTGACCCATACCTAGCATAGATGTCGTAGTATGTAACATACTATAGCAGTTACTTTTTTGTCTCCGTATTCTATTATCTGCTCATTGAAGGAGGCAGAACTGAGCTTTCTTCTCTTTCCTTCCAAAGTCTAGTAGAGAAAGTGACATGTGCCAAGTGCTGAACAAATACTTGTTGAAAATGTGAAGGATGACTGGAAAGGCTGGGTGGACCTGATCGTGAAAAGTCTTCTATATCATGAGCCAAAAATTTGAACTTTACCATAGGTCAGAGTTCTTCAGATTCTGCACTATGAGATCCTTAGGAGAGGAGAAGTGAACCGAAAAGAAAATGAAAGAAAATGCATCAGAACGTTGGCAGAGCAGTGAGAGAATAAGTTTTTTCCCATACTTTTTATTTATTTATTCTATACTATAAAATACGATAAACACGGACTCCTATATTTTTGTAATTTAAATGATAAAGGTGTTAGAATTCTAGAATTCTACAACCAGGGAATTAGGAGGAGAGCAGCAGCGCTAAGCTCAGTGTGAAGGTAGTAGATTAAATGGCTGTTTGGGGGCAAGATGATCAGTTTCCGTTGTGGCAGGTAATTTACTGAGGTATTACTTTGTGTCTTCTTGTTGACAGTAGCAGCATCTTTTTTTCTCTCTCCAGAGGCATTGCTACTGAATGTAAAGTATTACATTCCCACCAACAATGTAAAAGTGTTCCTATTTCTCCACATCCTCTCCAGCATCTGTTTTATCCTGATTTTTAATAATCGCCATTCTAACTGGCCTGAGATGGTATCTCAATGTGGTTTTGATTTGCATTTCTCTAATGACCAGTGATGATGAGCTTTTTTTCCATGTGTTTGTTGGCTGCATACATGTCTTCTTTTGAGAAGTGTCTGTTCATATCTTTTGCCCACTTTTTGATGGGGTTGTTTTTTTCCTGTAAATTTGTTTAAGTTCTTTGTAGATTCTGGATATTAGCGCTTTGTCAGTGGATAGATTGTAAATTTTTTTCCCCATTTTGTTGGTTGCCAGTTTGCTCTAATGTTAGTTTCTTTTGCTATTAAATTTAATTAATAGCAAAAGAAGCTTTCTAACAGTTCTCCTCATCTGAAAGGGTGTGTCTTACAGTTTTATCCTTCAATACCATGAGCCAGCTCAGCTGTAGAGACCCTGACTCAGGTGGCACTGAAGGAATGAGAGGCAGACACCCAGACAGAACAGCAAAGTGGGTCTATCCAGGGGGCCAACAGCCTATTGAGCTGAGAGCCTCAGGGGCTGACAGCATTCCAGGCTGAAGGTTGAAGCTCTTAAGTTTAATTAGAAAGCTCTTAAGTTTAATTAGATCCCATTTGTCTATTTCAGTTTTTGTTGCCATTGCTTTTGGTATTTTAGTCATAAAGTCCTTGCCTATGCCTATGTCCTGAATGGCATTGCTTAGGTTTTCGAGCGTTTTTACGATGTTAGGTCTTATGTATAAATCTTTAATCCATCTGGAGTTAATTTTTGTATAAGGTGTAAGGAAGGGATCCAGTTTCAGCTTTCTGCTTATGGCTAGCCAGTTTTCCCAACATCATTTATTAAATAGGAAATCCTTTCCCCATTGCTTGCTTTTGTCAAGTTTGTCAAAGATCAGATGGTTGTAGATGCGTGGTGTTACTTCTGAGGACTCTCTTCTGTTCCATTTGTCTATATCTCTGTTTTGGTACCAGTACCATGCTGTTTTGATTACTCTAGCTTTGTAGTATAGTTTGAAGTCAGGTAGCATGATGCCTCCAGCTTTGCTTTTTTTGCTTAGGATTGTCTTGGCTATGAAGGCTTTCTTTTGGCACACTTGGAGGTTTTAAGCATGAAATTGACCTGAGGTCATTGCATTAGGAAGGAAGGAAGGAAGAAGGAAGGAAGGAAGGAAGGAAGGAGCAAGAAAACAAGAAAAAAGAAAGAGGAAAGGGAGGAAAGAGGAGGAAGAGGGAGAGGAAGAGGGAGATGGTGCTCTGGCTTCTGAATGGAGATTGTATTATATTCCTAGACTTTTGTTTGTTTGTTTGCATAAACAAGGGATTTAACAGATATGCCATACTCCATAATGGAAAGATTTAAAATTGCTTTCTAAACCCATCATCTTTTCTATTTTTGCTTCAACAACTTTAGTGAGACATACTTCATGTACCATAAAATTCACCCTTTAAAGTGTACAATTGAATGACTTTTAGTATCTTCACATAGTTGTAGAACTATCAGTACTATCTAATTTTAGAACATTTTTTATCACCCCTAATAGAAAACCACATACTCATTAGCAGTCAATCCCCACTCCCACCTTACCTCTGTCCTATGCACCCCCTGGTCTACTACTTTCTGCCTCTAAAGACTTGTCTATTCTGTATATTTTATACAAATAGAATCATATAATATGTGGTATTTTGTGACTGGTTCTTTTTTGACTTAGAATGATGTTTTCAGTCATGTTGTAGAATGTATAAACATTGTATTTCTGTTCTTCCCTGAGCTTTATTAAGGTATAATTGACAAATAACAATTGCATATATTTACGGTATATAATATGATGTTTTGATATATGTATACATTGTGACATGATTAAATCAAAGTAATTAACATATGTATCACCTTACATATGTATCACTTCCTTGTGCTAAGAACATTTAAGGTCTACTCTCATCGCAATTTTCAAGTATGCAATAATCTTTTTAATTACAGTCATCATGCTGTACAGTGGATCTCCAGAACTTATTCATCTTGTTTAACTGGAACTTTACACAACCCTTGCAGAGAAACCCAAAATGATGTTTGACCAAACATCTGGGCACTCTGTGGCCCAGACAAATTTACATGCAAAATGAACCATCATAGTCCCCATAACCTAGAAGTTCGATAAAACACATAAGAGCTTTCAGCTTATTACTGTATTCTTGCATTGAGTAAGTTCACTTTTCTTAAAGTTCTCTTTTCTTGGAGACTACTGACTTCCTGCTCTAATCTGAATTGATTGCTTTCTAGGCCTGGTAACAGCTGTCATTTCAGGATTTTTTTTTCTCGATTCTTGAATTTTTTTTGAATCTCACAATATTTTTCTTGTTTTTCATTCTTGTTTTGCTGTAGTATGTCCTTAAGTAATTTACTCAAAAAGGGTGCATAAGAAGTAACATTTATAAATCTGTAAATAGTATGAATGATAATTTGGTTGTATAGAATTCTAATCTTGAAATCATTTCCCTTAAGAACGTTGAAGGAATGGTTTTAATGTTCTCTAATATCCAATTTAGCTGATAAGAGATTCTGAGTTCCTCTTGAATTTCATTCCTTTCCTGGATCACTTGTTGATATGGTTTAGCTTTCTTTGTGTCTCCACCCAAATCTCGAATTGTAATCCCCATGTGTCGAGGGAGGTGATTGGATCATGGGGGCGGTTTCCCCTCTGCTGTTCTTGTGATAGTGAGTGAGTTCTCATGTGATCTGATGGTTTTATAACCAGCATGGTGCAGGGAGGAGGTGTAGTGTGCAGAACAGAGCACGGAGTCTGAACTTAGACTTCATTTCAAGCCCCCACCCCTCCACTTGATTTGTAGTAGAACGTTATTTAAATAGAGCTGTGATAAATGTTACAAAGAAGAAATGCACTGTACGAGGAACACAAAGAGTGTCTGCAGCTCTTTGTTTCCCCTGCACTCTTTCTCTCTCTTTTCCTGCTGCCTTGTGAGGAAGGTACTTGTTTTTCCTTTTGCCTTCTGCCATGATTGTAAGTTTCGTGAGGGCTCCCCAGCACTGCAGAACTGTGAGTCAATTAAACTTCTTTCCTGAGTACCCAGTCTCTGGTATTTCTTTACAGCAGTGTGAGAATGGACTAACACACTTGTACTACTTCCTCACTCAACTAGGAGACTTATTCTTTTCTCTTGACTCTTGACCTCTGAAATTCCATGATGATATGTCACTGCACAGATCCATTCAAAGTCATTCCATTCAGTTGTCTTTCCAATGTTGATACATGTCTTTCCAGCTGTAGTTAGCTTTCTGATCTTTTTCTAGAATTCTTACTGGTAACATGTTGGATAACCTAAATTGTTCCTCTATATATCATCTAGCCTCTCACACTTTTTGTCTCTGCGTGTGTGTGCGTGTGTGAATATTTTACCATATGAAGACACATAATACATAATACTATTTATAGCTTTATCCTGGGAGGGTGCCTTTGACTTTATCTTTCCATCCTTTCACTGAATCTCGAATGTCATCAATGATACAATTTTACATTTAAAAGAGGTCTTTACACATGCACAGGAATGTTCGTTGCAGCACTGTTTACAATAGTAAGGACCTGAAACCAACCCAAATGCCCATTGATGATAGGCTGGACAGGGAAAATGCGGCACATATACACCATGGAATATTATGCAGCCATCAAAAGCGATGAATTCGTGTCCTTCATAGGGACATGGATGAACCTGGAAACCATCATTCTCAGCAAACTGACACAAGAACACAAAATCAAACACTGCATGTTCTCACTCATAGGTGGGTGTTGAACAATAAGAACACATGGACATAGGGAGGGGAGCACTACACACT
>CAUYLG010041702.1:0-51406 GCA_963573385.1 Cacajao melanocephalus
TCTGAAACTGATAAGCAACTTCAGCAAAGTCTCAGGATACAAAATCAATGTGCAAAAATCACAAGCATTCCTATACACCAATAACAGACTTAAAGAGAGCCAAATCAAGAACGAACTGCCATTCACAATTGCTACAAAGAGAGTAAAATACCTAGGAATACAACTAACAAGGAATGTAAAGGACCTCTTCAAGAAGAGCTACAAACCACTGCTCAACGAAATAAGAGAGGACACAAACAGATGGAGAAACATTCCATGTTCATGGTTAGGAAGAATCAATATTGTGAAAATGGCCATACTGCCCAAAGTAATTTACAGATTCAACGCTATCCCCATCAAGCTACCAATGACCTTCTTCACAGAACTAGAAAAAACCACCTTAAACTTCATATGGAACCAAAAGAGAGCCTGCATAGTCAAGTCAATTCTAAGCAAAAATAACAAAGCAGGAGGCATCACATTACTGGACTTCAAACTATGCTACAAGGCTACAGTAATCAAAACAGCATGGTACTGGTACCAAAACAGAGATATAGACCAATGGAACAGAAAAGAGGCCTCAGAGGCAACACCACACATCTACAACCATCTGATCTTTGACAACCCTCACAAAAACAAGCAGTGGGGAAAGGAATCCCTGTTCAATAAATGGTGTTGGGAAAACTGGCTAGCCATGTGCAGAAAGCAGAAACTGGACCCCTTCCTGACACTTTACACTAAAATTAACTCCAGATGGATTAAAGACTTAAACATAAGACCTAACACCATAAAAACCCTAGGAGAATACTTTTCAATTCATTTTATGGAGCTATTGTTACTATCCTGATAACAAAGCTACACAAAAGATAGTAGGAAAAAAGGAAACTATGGATCAATATTCCTCACAAGCATAGGTGTGAAAAACCCTTAACAAAATATTAGGAAATAGAAATCATCAATATATAAAGAGAATTATACCATAACCAATTATGATATCATAACCAATTATTCCAGATGTACACAACCAGAATGCATGAATGTTCAACATTCAAAAATTAGTCAATGTAATGTCATATTAATAATCTAGAAACAAATCCAAGATTGTATCAATTGATGCAGAAGAATCATTTAACAAAATTCAACATTTATTCATGATAAAATCTCTCAGAAAAATAAGAATAGAGGAAAACTTCCTCAATTCAATAATCTATTTTAAAAAACCCAAAAGCTAGTATTATACTTAATGTTCAAAGACAATGCTTTTTTTCCCTAAGACTGGGAACAAAGCCAGTGTGCCCACTCTCACAGCTCTTACTCAACATAATATTGGCAGTTCTAGCCAATAGAATAAAGCAAGGAAACAAAGGCATACAGATTAAAAAGGAAGAAATAAAACTATCCATAATTTGCAGATAGTATGATTATCTAGGTAGAAAATCCAGAAGAATCTCAAATAAAGTTCTAGAGTTAATCATCTCAGCAGGGTTGCAAGATGCAAGATAAATAATCAAAATCAAATATATTTCTGTATACTATCAATGAACATATGGATACCAAAACTAAAAATATTATTAACAACTGCTCAAAACACAAGAGATTGTTATTTGCAAATATAGCAAAATATATAAGAGACTTGTGGGCTTAAAATTACCCAAAAAACTGATTAAAGAAATCAAGAAAGATATAAATAAATAGAAAGACATACCATGTTCATGGACTGGAAGATTCAATACAGTAAACATGTCAATTCTCCCCAAATTGATATATAGGTTGAATGTAATTGCTATCAAAATTGTAGCAAGATTTTGTGGTAGCTATAGATAAGATTATTTAAAAATTTATATGAAAATGCAAAAGAACTATAATGGCCAAAATAATTTTGAAAAAAATATATAAAGTGAAAATAATTAGTCTACATAATTTTTATGTAGCCACATATGTGACATTTTATAGCCACAGTAATCATGACTGTGTGGTATTGGTTGAGGGGTAGACATATAAGTCTGGGAAACGCAATAGTAAACAGAGAAACAGATACAAATATGCCCAATTGATTTTTGACAAAGGTGCAGGAGCAACTCAGTAAAGTGAGGATAGCTTTCTAAACAAATGGTGCTAGAATATTTGGCCATCTATAGGTAAAAAATTCCAAAGTATCTCCAAAAATCTTCTATAACTAATATGCAAGTCTCGAGATAAAATATAACCATGCAAAAATCAATTATATTTCCATGATGTCTTCAACCTAAACTTCACAACTTCTACAAAAAAATTAACCCCAAATAGATTGCAGGTTTAAATGTAAAAACAGAGCTATATAATTTATAGAAAAAAAATAGAGAAAAATTTTAGGATCTTGGGCTAAGCAAAGATTTCTTGGACTAGACACAAAATGCATGATCTATGGAAGAAAAAAATGGTAAACATGGATGTCATCAAAAGAGAATGTGGGGAAACTGGATCACTCATATGTTGTTAAGAATATAAAATTGTTCAGCCACACTGGAAAACAGTTTGGCAGTTTTTTATAAAACTAAACTTGTACCTACCATGCACCCAGCAATCGCAGTGTAGGGCATTAATCCCAGAAAAATTAAAATTATGTACTATGTCAAGGATACATGAGATCTTTCTGTATTATTTCTTACAACTGCATGGGAATCTACAATTGTCAAAAAATAAAAAGTTTTTAAAAATAGCATAATTTTTTAAAACACAAAAGATGTACAGGCTTCATAGTCATCTGTTTTCTATCTCCCCAACCCCACTGCCAGAATGCAAGTGACAAGAGAGATGACATGGGATGTGGGTAGGAGTTGACCATCTCTGTGTCTCCTACACCAAAGAAGTGCACAGTGGACAGTGGACACTCAAATCTTTGTTGAATATGTCAAGGCAGGGACAGGCGCTGCAGAGTGACTTTCATAGAGCAAGGTATGCCAGACTGAAGCTTAGCAAGTAATTCCACAGTGCAGGGCCCTGCCTACACCTTCAAACTTGTCTTAAACTCATGCTTCACCACAGACAGGTGCCTTGCCTGCCTCTGTTCTGGAATTCTTCAAGAAACCCACAGATAATGTACACCTAGTGCTTGTTATTCCCATTCTGCCTTATGAAGCATGTCATTCAGTTTGTCTTTTGAAAATATCATTAAAGTTGTATCATAATAATAATGACAGCTGATATTTATTAAGCATTTACAATGTGCTGGACATGTTTCTAAGCATTTTAATCTATTTTCCCATTGAAGCCATACAACTACTTGGAAATTCTATCATCTTTATTTTTTAGAAACTAAGGAGGAGAGATGTTAAGTAATTAACAGATTTACAAGCCATTAAGTGTTTGAGGAGATATCGTAACTCTAGAGTTTCATTCTTGAACCCTGTAAACCATTCCACTGCATGGCCTCACATGGCTCAAGACTGAGTCCTGCATAAGGACAGGAGGTCTTGACTTCCATAAATTTTGCTACCACATAGTGCATATGATTTTTTTGTTTTGTTTTGTTTCGTTTTGTATGAGACGGGGTCTTGCTCTGTTGCCCAGACTGAAGTGTAGCAATTATGATTCTTTTATTTTGTTTTGTTTTGTTTTGTTTTGAGACAAGGTCTTGCTCTGTTGCCCAGGCTGAAGTGTAGTGGCATGATCATGGCTCACTGTAACCTTTACCTCCCAGAATCAAGTGATCCTCCCATTTCGTCCTCCTGAGTAGCTGAGACTACAGGTGTGCACCACCATGTCCAGCTTATTTTTCTATTTTTTGCAGAGACAAGTTTTCACCATGTTACCCAGGCTGATCTCAAACTCCTGGGCTGAAGCAATCCACTCATCTGGGACTCCCAAAGTGCTGAGATTATAGGTGTGAGCCACCACAATTGGCTGGTATTTCAATTATGAATTATTTATATACTGAGTGTTGTAAGCCTATACTTCTTTTCCTCCCTCTCCCTCCTTCTTTATTTCCACAACCTTCTTTTGACAGAAGAGATTATTTAAAAGACAATTATTAACTCAGGGCATGTAGAAATATAAAAAAACAGTTTTGTAAACCTTCAGAAGAAACTAGAAAAAGAATATCAAAAGCCAAGAAAGTAAATAACAGTTACAAACTCTTCCCCACTCTATTTTTATAAATAAAATGTTTTAAAATTGTAATGTCAATTAGGGTTTTCTTATTCCATAGAATTTTATATTTTGTGATGTTTGGGACAAACGGCTACACAGTCCTAAGGGTCAACGGATGTTATTAAGCCATTTTATTGTAAGAGGAATTTTTTTTTAATTCTTATTTAAGTACTCCATTTCCAGTCTCAAGACAGTGAGTCCCAAGGATGGCCCTTTGTTTTCTGAGACAGACGGGAGGGTAAAGGTGATGGCTGGGAGGAAATACACTGAAAAGTCAAGAAATAACTGGATTGTTTCATATGAAAAGTAGAGTGACCAGATGCGAGGGAGAGACCTGGAAGGAGGAGGAGGTGTAGGCTGGCCGAACGCAGGGCCTGCCTGAAAGGAGGGAAATGAGGGTAGAAAAAGGGGCATGAGAAAATCCATTCTGAAACAAAGAATGTGGACCCATCACTGTTTAGAGAGAGCACCAGGAGAAAGACTGGAAATGCTGAAGAAGAAGTGTTTGAGGTTTCATCACGCAATGTATGGTGGAAACCATTTTCTGGGTCTCTCCACAAAATCCTTAGCAAAATTTCTACCACCGAGGAGTTGCCTAGAAAATTTAGAAGCTTGCTACAGTCTGATACAAGAAATTTCAAATTGTAAGGCATAGACATAAATGTCTACTCATTAACTCATTAATTAAAAGAGTAAAATAAAATTGGTTCATGTGTTAAGAAAATCGGTTCTACTTGTTTGGATTAACAAACATTTAAATTAGTTTTAAATTTAAAAGTAAGTTTGATATTACTTATTACAGCTTATTCTCATTCAACTTTCTTCTGAAACTTTTGTATAAAAGACCACCTTGAACTATTGTACTAAAATCTGCTTTGATGGAGAATGATTCATGAAGACAAAATCAGAAGAACCATTGAACTGTCTAGTGAAGAGACTGCAGAGTTCCCTCAATTCTTCAGCAGTCTTACTTTAGCCGAAAAAGGAAAAGAGCCTGAAGACTCTACCAGAGAGACCAGCAATGACACGGTCAACAGGCAGCAGCACCAAAAGCCAGAACAGGCTCTAGGCAGAGCTTTAATGACTCCAAATACATTTGCTCATTTGAACTTCTCAACACATCCTCCTATGACTCTGCCTCCTCATGCAGATTAAGAAACAGACCTAAGGCCTCGCCATCCTTGCCACTGATAAAGTGAAACCAGAAAGCAAGATGAAGCTCCGTTTTTCCCCAGTATCCCACTGGGGAAGGTAGAAATTTTTCTAAGGATTTTGTGGAGAGACCCAGAAAATGGTTTCCATCGTACATTGTGTGATAAATACCTCAAAAACTTCTTCTTCAGCATTTCCAATCTTTCTCTTGGTGCTCTCTCTAAACGGCGATGGGTCCACATTCTTTGTTTCAGAATGGATTTTCTCACACTTGATTTTGCATCCTCATTCCCTTCCTCTCAGGCAGTCTTCCTGGATGCCTCAGAAAGAGAAACTGAGTCATCAGTCAAGTCACAGTATCACTCTGTCCTGATTTCTTCTCCAGAGTATCAAGTAGCAAACTGCCACGGATATATGCTCTTTTGGGGATGAATGCAAACATCACTGGGTCATTTGCCAGTAAATCATTTCCAAATGCAGTAAATTCAGATAATTGAACCTATCTATCCACCCATGGAAAGTAAAACCCTTCCCAGTTAGTAGTAACTGACACACTCAGTCACTTGGTCAACTGCTCCTCTTGGACAACTAATTGATACCCTCTTCCACATGTAAACATTTGAATGTTAATGCTCTGCACTTGAATGTTCTTTTTGTTTCAACCACTCTGTAGGGAGGGGAAAAAAGACTGATTGGCTGATTGGATAAGAGAGAGTCAAAATAAATAAGAAAAACTGTACAGAAACAATTTAATTTTCCAGCAGACACATTCTCCGAGTTTGGGTACCAGCCATCTTTTTCTTGATGATCAGTCTTAACACCTGAAAATACTCGCATAAGAAACTACTTTTCTGGATTTGGTGCTTTTTCTGTGAATCTGAGTAAACCATTCATCTTCACTAAAAGCAGGACCCTAAGTTGTTTTCAAAGCTAGAGCTATCGGTATCCATTGGCTATAAGTCAATATTGATATGAGATTTTGTTACCTAGGAATCTCCCAATAGAGTTTTTTCTCTGACACCCAATCCTTCTTTGAATATGCTCCAGTCTGTTTTCATTTCCTCCCAGCCAGAACCAGTAAGGGCATGGCATTAATTTTTAGTGTGGCGCCACCAAAACCAGAGAGTGGGTTGGCATCTCCTCCATCACTATCACCTTAATATGACCTCTTCTCAGGCCACTCAAAGTCAAAGGAAAACACATGAGTCTAGGTATATGCAGTCTCTGGAAACTGTAAATTGCCCTATAAATGGAATACACCATAATCATACAAATGGTTCTTCTTGTTCATTTACACTGCACTCTAAACCCCATGCTGTGCTGAAATCCTCACTCAGTCAACGTTTCAATGTTGCTGCAGATCTGAGCTCTTAATGTTACATGTTGAATTTTCTTTTGCCATTTCCACTCACATTCCAAACACCTTGTGTGAAACCAGCATTCTTGTTAATTATTTTTCATATCACAAGCATTTCAGTCTTGCTATTACAGAGGACCATATAACTCAATGTCCAAACTGCTACAATGTCGAGAGTGAAAGACAATGCTATTATTAATTATTCAAGGACTTAAAGCAAGAACTGAAACTGTGCTGGGAAAACCAGGATGTGTGGTCATGCTGACTACAAGCCTCCTATTATGGAAACTCTATTTCAATGCATGTGTTATTTTATAATAAAGAAATAAAAGCTGATTAATCCTGGGGCTTATTTTGTCTTTTTCTCATTACTTGGAATTCATTATGCAGGTGTTCCTGGAGAAGAGAAAATTCTTCTCTGGTCATTTTCACTGTTTTTGTTTCTGGTCAATTTTTTTCTATTTGTGCTATCTCCTGCCTAGATTGCACTACGTTCTATTTCCCTTTGCCAATACTTCTTTAATTGTATCTTTATTTTTTTACTAATGTAGAAATGTTATACTGTAGGTGTATTTGGAATCATGTCATTTCCATTGGGATGGTATCTTTTATTTTTAAAAATCTAGAGTTGCTATTTGAGATCTAATTGCATGGGATTGAATATGCTCATTGCTCATTTGTTATAACGAAAGCATCCTTAAACCCAGGCTTCTGGGTTAGGACACACCTGCTGGGAAACATTATGCTCCAGCCAAAAGTGTGTAAGGGAGAAAAGAGGGAAAAAAAGGCTGTCAAGTATCACATGAGAAGGTGAGGGAGCAGGTGCACCCTTCTACTGGGTTTTAGAAGCCTTACCTGAGTTTTAGACATGTTACATGATAAAGGAAATTTATGTTTTACAAAGATCATTTTAAAAAGAAACCATTTGTTGAAGAACAGAAAATAAGATGAGGAGAATTTCACTGAAAAATTCAAATAAAATTTAGATTTGGGGAAGTATAATGCATTTATCAGAAAAAATATATATCCTGATTTAACAATTTCATCCACAAGGATCATCAAATGAAATAACAATGTAATTTCACAATCTTGCATCTCCATACTCCCCTGCCAAAAAAAGCTACAAAGGATAACACATTTTGTGTCATGTAAGCAAAAACAAATCGTCTCTCCCTAGGCTTAAAAAAAAAAATGTTGCTTTAAAATAACTGTGCTAGTTTACATTCAAACTCAAGCTTCCATCAAGGTAGGTTTGTTTTTTAATTCCTCTCAAAATAAGCATGTAGTAGGGAAAGTGGTATTTTAAACCAGAAAAAATATATACGTTTTAAATTAGAAAAAATATGTTGGCAAAGTTGTTTAATAATATAGGAAGGACTTACTCAAAAACTACTCAAAATTAAATACATAATACAATTGTAGCGGCAGTAATAATGTTTTACACACACTCACACATACACAGCTTAGTAAGCACTCTTCAAAAGACTAGAAATAAATAAAACAAAACATTCATTATAGTTGTTCCTTTCTTGATGATGGAATACAAATAATTTTTTCTTGGATTTTTTCATACTTTCCTGAACTTTTCACATTTCCTGCTATGAAAATATATTATTTTTAAAATAACTTCATTGAAAAAAGAAATAAATAGGAGGGGAAAACAGCAGTCAAAAGACTAATGGCTCCCTGAAAGCTTTTTAAACAAAAAGTGTGAGTAACAGCATTGTCTATTTCCTCCGCTACACTGCCATCCCCTGAACTGAAAATCTTGATATTATGGGAATCCCATACACAGTAATGTCAGGACATTCCCATGTTAACTTGGCAAACTCAATCAGATCCACAAAGTCAGGATAGGTGACTCTGGCTGGACACATTCTAACAGTGCTGGGAAGATGGAGGAGCATTGTCACAGCTTCAACATAGACAGACAAAAACCATATGCTCCTTGCCTGAGAACTACCTAGCTTGTTCCAATGGCTTACATTCTTTGGCCATGTGTGATGCAGTCACAGTCACATGCCCAGTTGGGTCCCGTGTATCTTCATGAGTGGAAACCAGTGTTTGAAGCACATTCACACCAGCTATGGGGAGCATGTACTCTTCTCAAAGGCTCACATGAAGGCTTCACACTAAAGAGGAACATGCTGTCAGAACAGCCACCACCATTCCCTGAGTGTTCTGTGCCTCTAGAAGGATTCAGACTCTGCTTGAATTGGCAGTCTCTCCAAGTCGTGAGGAATATCCATCCAGCCCTGTGCCACGTGCTGAATTCATTTTTGTCCATGGAACAGCTGAGCCTCTTCCAGTTCCAGGAAGCAGTTAGTGGAGGGTTTCTCCCTCCAGCCCCTGCCCCCACTTCTATTTTAATGATAGACATGGACAGAAGGAAGGCAAAGCGACAAAGCCACCCCTTTGTCAAGGGAGAGAATAGCCACAATAACATCCCTTTGCAAACCGCCTTGGTCTCCCGGCGTTAATGAATCTCATTAGGATGTGCAGGTGTGTGACCTCCGACTCCCAAGATTTTGATGTGTAAAGCTCTTAGGGAGGGTATTTCATTTACTAGAAGTGAATGCCCTAATCATTAATGTTATCCTGCCTTTTTGTTAGAATCAGAGTTCAGGAAAAGCAGCAAATCTAATGGGTGCTGTTTCTCATTATGCTGGCTTGGCTCAGGCTGGGTCAGGCGTCTGCACCCTAACACTCCCAAAGTAAGAGCTGTATAGATCAGTTATTTCAAAATGATTTGTTCCATTAGCTAAAATTGAAACAATCAAGCTGAATGGGGTGGGGCAAGTTATAATAACCATATTTCTGAGATAAAACTATTAAGATCACTAGGTCAAAATTGCCTGCAAGAGACAGGGAACATGAAAATCCAGTTCTGGCAAATATTCCTGGCACCAGTTTCTAGCTGCACCACTAGCTTTATAAAGAAGCACAAATGCCAGGCACGGTGGTGCACACCTGTAATCCCAGCACTTTGGGAGACTGAGGTGGGAGGATCGATCGAGGCCAAGAGTTCAAAACCAGTCTGGGCAATAAAGCAAGATCCTCTCTCGAATTTAAAAAAAAAAAAAAAAAGCACAAATGTTCAACAAAACTATTCTATACAACACATATTCTCTATCCTTCACATTTAGTGCTTATCATTTACTCTCTTGACCTGCTAGCCACTCTCCCTATGTGTCCCTCCCAGGAGAATAAAATCTAGCTTTTCTATCTGTGCTTCTGTATGCACCATGACCATGTTTGCCGTGATATTCTACATTAAATCTAAACGTAGATGAACACAAAGAATGAAATCATAAGTAGCATGGCTTCAGGAAGGAGCACAGGCTTTGGAGTCTGAAGACATGCAACAACTCACTGTATTTGCTACTCTGAGTGAAATTCAGATTCCTCATCTTTAAAATGGGATAATCATCCATATCTTGCAGGACTGTTGAGATTATCATAGGTCATGAATGTATCACATTAAATGGTAGCTGTGTAAACTAACACAAGAACAGAAAACCAAACACCGCGTGTTCTTACTCATAAGTGGGAGTTGAACAATGAGAACACATGGACACAGAAAGGAGAACATCACACACTGGGGCCTGTCGGGGGTTGGGGTACTAGGGGAGGGATAGCATTAGGAGAAATACCTAATGTAGATGACGGGGTGATGGATGCAATAAAACCACCATGGCACATGTATACCTATGCAACAAACCTGCATGTTCTGCACATGTACCCCAGAACTTAAAGTATTAAAAAAATGATAGCTGTGGCTATTGCACTATTTTCCTCACTAGAAATAAAGCTGCTTTTCATTGGGTAAAACTTTGCATCATGCACACAGCACCACTGTTTTTTTTTTTTTAAGTTCCTTACTTAATTGTTTATTGTATAATTATTACTGAAACTTTAAATAAAGATTTAATAAACACCTCTTCATTGGGATGCTGCAGGATGTGTATACAGAAAGAAGTCTCTACCCTCTCAGAAGTGAGAATCTAACTGCACAACTCAGTCTAGAACACCACAGAAGCCCAAAACCCAACAGCACCAAACTCTGCACTGTGCCCCATAAGTGCTGGTCCATCGAGTTGAATACAGATAAGGGCGGGAGGGTGTGGTGAGTGGTGGCAACTAGAAGAGAGAATGTGGGGTTTATTCTGTGGACTCTGTCATCCAGGGCCCTGGAAGACCTGGGTTTGTAGCTGTGTGGGTGGACCAAGTCTGTAAATGAAGGAGAGAATGAAGGCAGGTGCTCCGTGGGCCCCGAGCGGCACCCAGGTGGTCACCGAACAGCAGCAGCAGGAGTATCGTTTTCAAGAAAGGAGGATTTTAGATTTTGTAATGAGTATTTTGCCTGTTTTTTCTAGGGCAGGTAGTGGGGATTCTTTTACTTATTTCAGCTCCAAGCACCATTTGGGGGATTCTTCCTGGTCAGCTGAGCTTGTTCCAAACTGTCTCCCAGGAAGGAGGTTGCCCATGAGCCTGTCCCATGTCCCTCCTCCTGGCACAGAACGCTGGCAGCAACAATGACAAGACCCTGAGCTGGTGTCACGAACTCTAGGGGTGAGTAATGGCACCGTCAGGGTGGGATTGCCCTGGCATCGTGCCTTGGGGCAGCACAGGAGCAGGACGCTGGAAACTGGGTTCTGGTTCCTGCCCTGCCACCCACCACCATACGCAAGCCCAGGACTGTCCTGGACCCAGCCATTTCAAACCCTCACAGAAGGACCACACTGCTCCTTGGAGCATATGTGACATGAAGCCCACACACTTGGGTCTGAAATAAGGGAAGAAATGGCAGCCGCAGTGGTGATGTCTGCCTTATCCCATTAGCCTGTGAGGGAATCCCGAAG
Organism: Cacajao melanocephalus; assembly: GCA_963573385.1. Taxonomy (NCBI): domain Eukaryota; kingdom Metazoa; phylum Chordata; class Mammalia; order Primates; family Pitheciidae; genus Cacajao; species Cacajao melanocephalus. Next base: position 11,479 of record CAUYLG010041702.1, read on the forward strand.
TCTCAGAGCTAGAAGGCCCTTCCAAGGCTCCGCAATGAGGAGCTGCACCTGCTGGCTGGCCACTCACTGCCTGGTGGACAGGACGGTGGGCAGAGGAGGTGCTGTACCCTGAGGCTCAGCTGCTCCGGCAGGCTTCATGAAGTCATCGGATGTTATATTTAACCTCGTCACAGTTGGGCCAGCAGCTGGTGCACCAGACATCACCAGCTCCGGGACGTTCCCCACATAACTGTGAGCACAGTTCACAGGCTGCTTTGGGTCACCATCTGGAGGTGCCAGAAAGAAGGCATCCTGGCACTGCAGAAGCAGACAGCAGCCCATCCATGTAGGAATAAGTCCATTTAGGGAGCTGCGGTCGGACACTCCACATCCAAGAATTCCATGAAGTGAAAAAACTAAGGCTACACAAAGAAGTTTCTCACAGTTTTCTTGTTAATAAGCAAAAGAACCTGGCTGTGCACTGGGTTCTGTCTGACACCGTCATGGGGCGCTTTGCTTTGCTGTGTTTTGCTTAGTTTGCTTTTTGGTTTTTTGGGGTTTTTTTTTTTTTTTTTAGATGAGTCTCACTGTCACCCAGGCTGTAGTGCAGTGGCATGATTTTGGCTCACTGCAACCTCCACCTCCCGGATTCAAGCGATTCTCCTGCCTCAGCCTACCGAGTAGCTGGGATTATAGGTGTCTGCTACCACGCCGGTTAACTTTTGTATTTTTAGTAGAGATGGGGTTTCACCATGTTGGTCAAGCTGGTCTCAAACTCTTTGACTTCAGATGATCCAACCACTTTGGTCTCCCAAAGTGCTGGGATTACAGGTGTGAGCCACTACGCCTGGCCCTTGCTTTGCTGTGTTTTATTCATTCACCCCAACTGTTTCACACATTGCTATTGCCCTTAAATCCATTTTGGGATTTGGTACCCATAAGATGCCAAAATTATAGTTCATTTGAGTTACTTTTAATACCCAGTTTCTACCTAAACAGGTCTTGCTCAGTCTAGCTTGTTCAGCCCGTGTACCCTATCTAATGGCAAATGCTCATCAGAAGTGTGGGAAGTGCTCAGTAGATGTAAGTGCAGAGCAGTGGCATTTATTTATCTCAACTTGGAGGTGCAGAGAAGAGCTTCTGGCTACAGAGGATGGACCAGGCTTTGGGATTAAGACCAGGCATGGTGGCTTATGCTTTGGGAGGCCAAGGTAGGCGGATTGTTCGAGGCCAGGAGTTTGAAACCAGCCTGGGCAACATAACAAGACTCTGTCTGTAACCAAAAAAAAAGAAAAATGTTGCCAGGTGTACTGGTGCACACTTGTGATCACAGCTACTCTGGCAGCTGAGGCAGGAGGATTGTTTGAGCCCATGGAGTTCAAGGTTGCAATGAGCTGTGAGCATGTCACTGACGCCAGCCTGGATGAGAGAGCATGACCCTGTCTCTAAAAACAAAATAAAACTAAAATTTAAAAACAAAAAAACACATTGAAACAGGATGAGCAGGAGAGAGGGGCTATGTGCAGAGGGCAGAACATGACTTGGGGGCTGGAGGGCGAAGGCCCTGTAGTGCTGCCATGCTGTTCAAGCTCTCTGCAGTTCACCAGGAGAGCCCATGTTCCAAGCCCTTCACCCCATGAACCAACCCAAGAGGAGCAGGCAAGTCCAGGACCCATGAGGTCCCTCACCCTCTGTGCACGGCCCACGCTGTGCACCTCCTGGACCCTCACCTTTTGGTCCCTCTTCTATAGCTGTTCAGATTCTGCTGTTCATCAAGGACCAGTTCCTATGCTGCCTCTTCCCTGAGAAGCTCCAAGCTCCTGGCAGCTAGAATCCATTTCCCAATGCACTATGCAGGTCCTTAGCTCCCTGAGGGAAAAGATGCCTGCTCAGCACTATGGCTCCTGAAGCATCTTCCTGCCTGGTCCCTGAGACACAACAGATGATGCAGGGAAGTCCGCAGGAAAGTCTGCAGGAGTCAACTGAACTGAACTCTGGGGCAGATGGACGCGGCCAGTGACCCATGTACGGAAGGACAGGTTAGGTTGTTTCACTGAGCCATGAGGATCTGGCCTCATAGGAGAAGAGAGCGTGTCTAACAAAGCCTAATACCAAGTGGGAGGCAATGGGGGACCGTGTGAGTGAGCTGGGAGCAGGACAGACCTGAGTGCACTGTCCTCCCCTGTCTAGCTACAGAGGATTCTGGGAAGGTTAAATGGATAGTGTGTAAGAAAGGCATTCGGTACATTCTAATGTGCTCCGTAAACCTGTGTGACACAAGAACAGAAAACCAAACACCACATGTTCTCACTCATAAGTGGGTGTTGAACAATGAGAACACATGGACACAGGGAGGGGTGCATCACACACTGGGGCCTGTTGGGGGCTGGGGGGGCTAGGGGAGGGATAGCATTAGGAGAAATACCTAAGGTAAATGATGGGGGGATGGATGCAGCAAACCACCATGGCACGTGTATACCTATGTAACAAACCTGCACGTTCTATGCGTGTACCCCAGAACTTAACGTACAATTTTAAAAATGTGAGCTAAAATCCTGACAAACGTGAGCTGCAGAATTATTATTTCTCCTTTCTGTGTGGCTTTAGGTCATTGAGGGCTTTCTGAATCTACACTCAGAGTTGGCTCATTTGAGGCCAAGCAATGACTCAAGGGCTGGCCCTTCATGGGGGCAGTGGAAGGAGCTGGCCCTGGTGGGTAGTGCCCGGGGCTGCCCAGAGCCTCGTCCACTCCCTGTGCCTCCATCTCCCCATCTCACATGAAGGCCTGGCCTGATGGCTCATGGGCCATTTCCAGATTATGAATCTGCTATTCTAAAAACTCCAGGATGAGAACCGCAGGGTCTCAGGGCTGCCAAAAATACATAGGCAAGTGACACCAATGACTTCTTTCTTTCCTCGCTGCTCCTCTAGTTCCTCAAGCTCTGTCCAACTGTCCTAAGAACAGCGGTTACTGACCATGTTTGTTTGTCCCAGCTGCCATAACAAAATACCACGGATGGGTGGCTTCAACAACAGAGACTGATTTTGCCTCTGTTCTGGGGGCTGGAAGTCCCTGATCAAGTTTGGTTTCTGGTGATGTCTGACTCCCTGTCTTGTGGACGGCCACTTGCTCCCTGTGGCCTTTCCTTTGGGCATGCATGGAGAGCCCTGGCGTCTCTTCTTCTTATAAGGACACCAGTGCCAGAGGATGAAGGCCCTACCTTTAACTCCTCATTGAATCTTTATTACCTCCTACAGGCCTATCTCCAAACACAGCCATGCTGGGGGCTAGGATTTCAATGTATGAATTGCAAGAGACACGTTTCAGTCCACAGAAGTGACCAGCCCCAGGGTAATGTTTTCTCTGTGCCCAGCCATCAAGCACATCAACCAGTCCTTCTTTCCTGCCCTATGCCACAATTCCACACAGCAGTGACCGTGGCTAGGCCCCCTTCTACCACTGCTGCAAAAGATATCTAGGCCCGCCTCTGCAGTTTTTTCGGAACACAGGAGTTTTGAGCTCAGGCTCCCCGCACAGCTTGAATAAAAAGGTTCTGAAATCAAGACAGGTGTTACCCAACCAACTCCATGTTCTCACCAGGAAACCTCCCTGGTGGGGAACCGAATAGAGGAAATTGCTTGTGTTCAAGCTGAGCCTCTGAATCACAGGGCCATTATCACACCCAATAAAATCCCTATTGTGCTTTGGACAAGAATTAGGGGTGTGCACAGCAGGGGCCTGGAAGGATTCCACCTCCACGGGGGTACTTTACCAGGTCCCAAGTGTCTCCTTGCCCACCTCCTGCTGAAATACTATTAGGAGACTGGGACATTTCCAAATTTGACTGACCCATGTTTCCAACCATATTAATCACATTAAATCGACAAATACAACCTCCACCTCCCTCTGTGCCAGGCTCTGAGCTGGACCCTGGGGAGCCCTCAAAAATCCCTGAAGACTTCTTGGAGGGAGCAGAAACTCACCATACCTGAGGCTTTTAAAGCATCAAAACACATGAACATTGTGTCAAAGGGGATTTACAACTAAAAGCTGATGTGGGCCAGGCGCAGTGGCTCACACCTGTATTCCCAGCACTTTGGGAGGCCGAGGTGGGTGAATCACCTGAGGTCAGGAGTTCGAGACCAGCCTGACCAACATGGTAAAACCCCATCTCTACTAAGAATACAAAAAATTAGCTGGGAATGGTGGCAGGTGCCTGTAATCCCAGCTACCTGGGAGACTGAAGCAGGAGAACTGTTTGAACCCGGAAGGCGGAGGTTGCAGTGAGGCAAGATTGCGCCATTGTACTCCACCTTGGGTGACAGTGCGAGACTCCATCTCAAAAAAAGAAAAAAGAAGAGCTGATGTGAAGGAAAGACCAGAGGGAGGGACCAGCAGGGACGGCTCCAAAAGGATGGTGAAGCTGAACACACAGCGAGGGAAACTGCACAGACAGAGGGAAGAAAATTCCCCAAAACAGACCTGGCAGGCACATCCTCAGTAGGCGGGAAGAGACAGACCTATGAAAAGTGTGTTCATTCCAGTGGTTGCAATTTGACCTCCTTCACATGTTGCCAGCACCTTGGAGCCTGAGGATCTGAGAAAATTGTCCATTTGCTGACCTCAACGCACACAGCAAGGTTTGGTAGGGAAAGCAGGGATGATGGAAATGGCAGCAGCCTGGGGGTGGGAAACACAGCCGGCTCAGTGAGCATCGGCCCTGAGACCTAGCACCGGTCCCATTCCATTCTCTGGGCCTCCATTTCTTCACTCCTGAGATGGGGAATGATGCCAGCAGTCCCTCCTACTGGGCGGGGTCTTTGCAAGAATCAAATGAGAAAATAGATGTGACAGAAGGGTGGGACTTCAGGTGCTCTGTGGCTGGAGGGCTGGCACCACAGAGCACAGCCACAGCAGCGGAAGAAACAGCAGCAAGTGCACCTGTCCGTCAAAGCCCTGGCTCTGCAGCTAGAGAGACCCCTGTATTCTCACCTCAGCTCAGCCAGTTACTGGGTTGGAGGGGTCACTTTACCTCTCTGTACCTTTTCCTTGGCTCATTAAAAAGAGACAGCTCCCTGTACTTCCTAGGATTAAATGAGGCAATGCTTGTAAAACCCCTAGAACATGCTTGGCAGAGGGTCATTTGTCCCATTAACAGGAGCTACTGTTATTAGTATGGTGGTTTTTATTATTATTGAGAGGGACCAGTGATTTTTCACGCTCAGAAGCCCAGGCACACATTCAAAGAAAGGAGCTCAGAGAGCGTGGCTGGAGCGCAGGGTTCCAGGGTGGCTCACTCTTCCCTCCTCTGCTTCTCGCTCTGCTGGGCACTCTAGTCTCTCCTCGGTCCTTCAGGTCTTCCCTGTGTTGTTCCCTCTGTCTGGAAACTGCTCCCCTCTGTGGGCCATGGCCAATTTCTGCTCATTCTTCCGAGGTGTCACCCATCCAGGACGCCTCTGTGAGTGTCTAAACCGCACCATCCCTGACACACCTGCGTTCAATTCTCTGTTCCCTCTCTGGATGGTAAGCTCTGTGAGGGCAGGTGTATTAGTCAGGGTTCCCCAGAAAAGCAGGACAAATAGGATGAGGAGAGAGGAAAAAAGAGAGAGAGAAGGGTTTTAAGGAATTGTCTCATATGGTTTGGAGGCTGGCACAGTCTGCAAGACAGGCCCAGGGAAGTGCTGATGTCACTGCTTGAGTCTAAAGGCATTCTGGGGGCAGAACTCCCTCTTCCTTTGGACACCTCAGGGTATTTTTCTCTTAAAGTCTTCAACTGATTTGGTGAGGCCCACCCACACTGTGGAGGGTCATCTGTTTTCCTCAAAGTCTACCAATCTAAACATTAATCTTACGTAAAGATACCTTCACTGCAGCATCTGGACTGGCATTTAGCCAAGCATCTGGGTGAGATGGCCCAGTCACGCTGACACGTGAAATTAACCCTTGCAGCAGGGGCTGGCCCTCCCTTCTTAACCTCTGTCACTATCACTGAGCAGAGGACCTAACACTTAGCAGGTGCTCAATAAACATTTGTTAAATAAATGAACAGATGGATGGACTAGTGGTTCTATATAATCACTTAGAGACAAGCTATTATATGTCAGAGATAATCTGTATTAAAAATCCATGTTTAACTGGTTTGGCCCAAAACAAATGGACTTTTGGAATAAAGCAGTGTTCTATTTCGAGTCTTCCTCTTTGGACCCCAGAGGTCAGCAGCATCCACAGTCCAGGCCAGCTGCTCCTCCCAGGCCTGGCTCACACCCATTACAGAGAACACCACTCTCTGGAGGCCAGGAGAGGAAAGGGCAGGAGACACTCGACTTGTGCCAAGAAACTCACCCCTGCTCTTCTGCCTCAGGAAACAGCCAAGGCTGAAAGGAAGCCCCTGCAGGTGTCTGTTCCAGGGGCTTCTGTGTTTATTAGTATTCCCATGAACTGGGAAAACAATGATGCAAAGTGAGCTACTCCATGTATTACAAGTTGTTTGAAAAAACACACTTGTAAACGTCTGATCAGCTAATTTACATGAATCTGCCTCAGATACAAAGTGACCCTAGGCTGGGCTGGTGTGGCCTATTTCCAGTTACGCTCCTTTCCTCTTGTCACCCCTTAAACATTATGCGGGCTAAAGCTTGGGATCACAGAAGCTCATCCTCTAGGGAATGCGATGTTTGCTCCAAGATAGAATTCAGATCAGAGGACTGCAAAATTGATGGACTGGAAGGAACATGAAGGTCATCTGAACACCTGCAGATGAAGCAGAGGCCCAGGAAGGCCAAGTGCTGGGCTCAAAGCCACATTGCAAAGTCATCTCAGAGCCAGAACCCAGGTCCAGTTATCCTGGCCCTGTTGCTCAGGAAAGTTACAGGCTGGGTGGACTCATGAAAGTCACCAGTTACACTATAATTCACAAAGATAGAAAAATGCCTTCTGGTCTAAAATTCAAGTCACAGTTTAGACCAGAGATAAAGTCCATGATTTCTCCCTTGCTAAAACCAGTATTTATGGCATTTGAGTGAGCAGTAAATTACTAGTTGCAAGCAAAAAACGTGCTTTCTCCATGTTCACAAACATATCATCACCTCCAATACTACATCACTATTATACAGTATATGGCCAATTAGCCTGTTATATTTGGGGTAATTTAATCAACTGTCTAATATATATTCTACCAACCCATGTATGTGACTCATAATTATAGTTACTGACTCAAATAACTTCATATTAATGGGCCACAAACCACTTTGAAATGAATACCAGCCTTACTTCATATATACATTTTTATTTTATAAATGTGTGATTGTAGGATGAGCTCTAAATATGCAAAAATACATTTACCTACTAGAAAATTCCAATGACGTTTGGTTTCAGAATGATGAGGAAAAACTCCAAGACCTACAGTAGACAAAATAATATATCCATTCCAAAGCACCATTCATCCAACTCGTGGAGACAACATTTTCTTCAGTATCTCTTAAGATACTGGGTTTCAAAAATTCAATGTCCTAACGTATAAAAATCATGCACACACATGTGCACAATCAGAGCCTTTTTGGAGGGTCTGTCAGGTAGGCAAGCACATGACTCTGAGGTCACCCTTGAACTGTAACAAGACAACGTCTGTGGAGCTCAGAAGTTGCCTTTTATTTTATTGACACAGGTATGTTATATCAGAGGAGAATATTTTCTCAACCCTTCAGAAGGGCCTTGCCAGGCACGCTCTTGTTTGTGTGGGATGAGGTTAAGTGAGCAATGCCTTGGATAAGGAGTGTTCTGTACCCTGTAGCTCTCGCCTGGGGAAGTAGTTTTCAGTGCAGACTCACTCACCATGTTCCTTTTCCTCCTGTGCTGGGAGGACACTGAGTTGGTTCAGGAAAAGCTTGGACCGTGAAAGGACAACTGCCTAGAGTTTCAGCCTCTCCTAATAGCCCTTACCACCCCACCTCGCCAAATGGTTGAATTCTTCCTCTCTTCATTATAGCATTGACAAGAGTTTCTGCTAAATGCTTCCTCTGTCAGAGCAATTCTCCTTGGTACTGTCAATTGGCTAACCATTCCATCCCCCTTTCTAGCCCAACCCTTTTGATTGATTGTTTTTTAATTAGTTTAGTTGACAAAAAAAAAAAAAAAAGAATTTTACTCTTAGCTGCTTTGGCATCATAAGGTAGCCTTCATTGTGATTGCCACAAGCCCAACTGAGGTGCAAAGAGGTGCAGAGACACCATTTCCCGTGTCAGTAACTACCTCCAGTATTTGCAGGATCACCTCCCATCATTGCAGAGCATAAAGGGAGAAAAACCCAGTCTTCTTCTCCCGCTGGAATTCCCAAGAAACTCCATGACTCAGCCAGAGATAACCATCAAATTTCTACGAGGGAATTCCTTTCCTGCTTTTCTCAGGGAATGCATGTATTTCCGAATCCTGAGTCCTAAGAAAAATAAGTTTTGAAAACAGGAAAACCGGAATAACTATTATAAAGTTCCTAAAAGAAATAGAGTTAGCAATCAAGATATTATTGGTTCGATGGAAGCCAGTGATTCGAGTTAAAAGCAAGAGAGAAAATGTCTTATATAGAGTCCAAAGTTAGGGTCAAACTTTCTGGAAATCAGGACGGGGCAAAGAACTGAGAAGCAGTGTAATCTAATACGTTGGTTTTGCTTGTAGCTGTTACTGTAAGGATGTTTTCTGGTCCTATCTGCTGCTAATGGTGTGTCATTGTTACAAACAAAATAAATATTAATACCTTTATACACAGAGTACACTTTACACAAATCTTATGAGTGTTTCAAGAAATAACAAGTTTTGGAAGCAAAATAAATCCTTAAATTGGCAACACTGACATGATTCTGTGCAGTTCTGTTAGCCATGCTGGGAGATCCAAGTGTTACATTATTGGAAGAATACACATAATATTCTCTAGAGCTTTCCAGTGTTTGAATATTTACTAGAGGCTACAGTTCTTTGTAAATACTTCAGTAGAAGAAATGCAAAGAGAAAACATCGATGTACAATACTTCTACATGAAATCAGAAACTGATGTAAAATGCAAATTAGCAAAAGTAATATGGCTTTCAAAGGCAAAACCAAAACAAGGGCCAGTAGACAAAATATTTTCATTGTTAAAACAGGAAACAAGCAACATGTCCCCTAATAACCAAGTTGAGGGTGCTTTTGGATGCACATTTATAATTCAACCAACTCAATATGAAATAGAAAAAAATTATCTGTGTCTTGAATATTTGTTATAAAACTATTGCACATAGCAGTTGATGCTTTGAGTGTTTTAAAATGTTATTTTTAAAAATGGCAACTTTTAGATATCAAATATTTTGATAATACCTTTCTACTTTTTATTTATTTTTCTTTCTACTTTTAAATACTATTTGGTGTATATTTTGTGTTAAAGTTCTCTTAATGTTTTCTATTATCAAATGGCTCTATCAAAAAGAGATCACTCTTGCACTTATCAAAATATTCATCTTGCCAGCAATACCTCACTTCATAATAATAATCCATACATTTGCTATTATATATTTTGTTTGCAGAAAGTTTCTGAAACTTTTATTATAGCCCTATTCAAAATGATTTACTATTTATTAGTATGATCACTCATAATTAATTTAAAATACTTATATAAAATATTACTAAAAAATAAAGACTAATTTAGAATTTTAGGAATTCCCTAGAATTCTCAGGAATTCCAGCTTCCCATTCTCAAGTCCTAAATATTAATATTTGTTGGGAGTTTGAAAACACTACACACAATGGTGCTTATGAAGATTTTGGCAGACAGAAAGTACAAGTTTCGCCAAGTAACACTATCCAGCATTGTAATAAATGCTAATATGAAAAGGCACCGCAAACTTAATAAGATTTATAAAATGAAAGCCACATTGCTTTGATGATATAAAGGTAACATGTCTCTTCCAACCTATAGCACTTATTTACAGCTAACATTTATTTCACTTAGAAGTGTGTGGAGGAGTTAATCTCTATAAATGGTAATCATTATTATTTAAGTAGAAACTTAAATCCTTTGAAATTGAGGTTCTAAACTAAAATGCATTCTTTAAATCATTTTACACATCTCATCCCTTGATATTGGTGGTGAGAAAAAAGAATGAAAACAAAGAAATACAAAAGAGGAAATTCTTATATAATCTCACAGAAAAATAGATTTCCTTGAAAACAGTTTTTGGAGAGAAGCCTTGGGTCTGAGATAATTCAATAAAATAAACATCCTCTGAGCTATTCCTAATTTATCTTGACTTGATGGTGGTTGCAGATTGGATTCTCCAGGAGGCAGATGCCCAGATGGAGGTTGAGAGTTGATGTGCTTTGTTTGAGAGCAACACCTATTAAGAAAGAAAGGGAAGACGCAGGATTGGACAGGGGAGCTGGCAGAGTGCAATGACAAATGGTGAAACAAAGCCTCTGCCAGGGAGATCCAGGGCTAGGGTTGTCTTTGAGGAGTCCAATGTGGGGCAGAGTTGGCTCATTCTTGTTACCCCAACTTTGCAGGGGCAACGGGTAGGTTAGGGCCTCCCTGAGAACAGCATGACTCAGCAAAGCTGAGGCAAACTTCCAAGCAGCTGCAGCTGGGCTGTAAGCTAACCACACTCTATGCCTCAGGAAGCAAGTCCTTTTCATTCTTTCTTTTTTTTTTTTTTTTTTTAATTGAGATCTTGCTCTGTCACCAGGCTACAGTATAACGGCACAATCATGGCTCACTGCACCCTCAACCTCCAGGGCTCAAGTAATCCTCCCACCTCAGCCTCCTAAGTAGCTGGGACTATAATTGTAAGTCACCATGCCCAGCTAATCTTAAAATTTAGCTATCTCACTGTGTTGCCCAGTCTGGTCCTGAACTCTTGGGCTGAAGCAATCCTCCCACCTAAGTCTCCCAAAGTACTGAGACTATAGGTGTGAGCCACCATGCCTAGCCAGTAAGTCCATTTTTTAAAGGGAATTTGAACAGCACATCTCTGCATCTGCCATACAGTAAATATGACCAAAAAGGCAAAAACAAAAAAATCAACGAATGTTGGCAAAATCTCCCCACAGCCCCAACAAACCGTCACATAGTCCTTTTGTTTAAAAGAGTAATTTACATAAAAGATGGAGTGGGTGCTTACAACATGAGGTCAGAGGCATATCAAAAAATATAACCCAGTATTAAGTCATTCATAAAAATTCAAAAAAAAACTCGCAGAGGTCTTATACTCTTCCTTGTGAACAACAGAACCTCAGTAACCACTTCAGAAGGTTCTCTAACAAGTACAATATATATGGAAACTTTTAGGAATTAGAACTACTTTTGATATGTGTGTCATAATAAAATAGCAACAAATTGAACTATATATTCTGGGATATTGACTCATTCCAATATACTTAAATTTCTTACTAAACCAGAAAATTATAGGAATGTTGGCACTGGATTACTGACATTAATTGGTGTGCAGCAAATGAAACTATATTTTCTCCATCTCTTCTTATAAGGTCATCTTATATTTGCAAAGGCTCACAATGAGATAACAGGGCAGATTTGTAAAAGGTACTCTCCATTTTGGCCCAGGCAATTAAACGGAAACAAAAAAACTGCCCCCACAATTGACTAATTGCAGGTGCAATCAGTAGCTGGCAGGTACAATTAGACAGGAATCCTCATTCAGAACCTGTGAGTGACAGATTAGTCAATTACTCAATAGTAGACACAATGATTTTCACATGTAATTTTGTATTCAAAGCTATTCATAGACTTTAAAATTGATAAATAATGGGAAAGACTCCTGAAAAAAAGTCTTTCCCAAATTAATTCTCTATTATTACAAAAGAAGAGGCTGATTTGATTCTTGACCTCACCTATGAACTTGAGTAAACAAAAGAGAGGAGTCCAGTCCCTGGCTTAACTCAAATTTCTTAAGAACCCTTTGAAGAATGAGAAATTCCGGATCGTTTTAGACCTTCTAAGGCCTCTCCTCACCTAAGCAGACCTTTAACACTCTTTCGTTCAAAGTGCATGACATTGGAGTCAATCCAAAACTTGCCCTGTATGAATCATTTATTCAGCAAAAATTGTTAAGAGCTATCTCTATATCAGGGACTGAGATGAGTGACAGGACATGATCTCTGCCAAGAGGTAATGAGACACAATAAATGCAGAGATGTGAGGGCAGAGACAGAAGAAACCCCACCCCCCCAGAGTAGACTGGGCAGACTCCATGGGGTAGCAGTGGGCACTGTACAAACAACAGGCTTCAAAGCAAAGGGATGTGTATTTATGTGGGAGTATAATCGCCTGTCAATCATCAGGGATAAAATGCCATCTAATGATAGCATATTCCATTTCACAAATTACTAAAATGAACAATTCTTCTTTAAAAAGATGATTATACTACATTGGTTAGGGTAAACACTTTTTTTTCTTTGTTGTACTTTAGGTTCTGCGGTACATGTGCAGCTCATGCAGGATTGTTGCACAGGTACATACATGGCAAGGTGGATTGCTGCCTTCATCTACCCATCACCTATATCTGGCATTTCTCCTTTCATTATCCCTCCCCACCCCCTGCTGTCCCTTTCCTAACCCCTGCAACTAACCACAGTATGTGATGCTCCCTTCCCTGTGTCCATGTGTTCTAATTGCTCAATGCTCGCCTATGAGTGATAACATGCGTTGTTTGGTTTTCTGTTCTTGTGTCAGTTTGCTGAGAATGACGGTTTCCAGATTCATCTATGTCCCTATTTTATCGAGTATAAAAACACTAAGTCCTATAAGTAAAAGACAAAGATCATCAACCTGAATTTACAAAAAGGACAATCCAATTGTATGCTGCTTATAAGAAATATACATATGTATAAAAAAACAGAAAATTTCAAATGAACAAATGGAAAAACATATACCACGTAAACACTAATTTTAAAAAAGCCATTCTGGTCACAGAAATACTAAATGGAGGATACATTTCATTATGACAGCAGGATCAACCCAACAAGAAGATATAACAACCCTAAATGTGAACACACATAGTAATATAACCTCAAAATATATAAATTTAAGAACTGGCAGAACTAAAGGCAAAATAAATAAATTTGCAATCACAGTTAGAGACAGTGAAACACCCCCCTCCAGTAACTGATGAAACAAGCAGCCATAAATATCAGTAGAGACACTGGAAATGTGAACAATGCAAAAACATGTGATGTAATTAGCATGCATAGAACACTACACCCAACAACTAAAAATACACATTCTTTTCAAGTGCACTTATTCTAGGGCTAGCTATGTCCCACTACTAAGGCATGACACATTTGGTATCTCTGAATGCCCCAAGCATTCAATGAGGTCTATTGACTTTGAATGGATAGAACTTGAACATCTCCTAGGCCTATGTCAGCTTTAAGAATCACGCATTTTACCTCTTCCCAGTCCTTCTTGCCTGCCATCATGGAATTTCATACTCTGCATGTTCACTTTAGTGATCAACAAGGGAACCTAGAGAAAACCAGTACAGATCTCTGACACTCTTTCCCTACATGGCTCCTTCTGGTACCCTGTCCCACCGGTTCCAGCACCTCCACCTCCCTGAGCTCTGGTCTCTGTCTTCTCAGCTCAGCAGCACCACCATTCTCTGTTTGGAATCCTCTCCCTACACTGAGGTTGAGAAGATGCTTCTGGGCAGGAATCCAGGGCTGTTGGTTGACCTCATTTGTTTCTCTAACCTGCAGTCTGTTCTCCAGGGTCTAACAAGGGTTGTTTCATAGAGGTGACTCCATTTTCTACTTGTTCATAGCAGAATAATAAGTTTGGATCCCCTTACTCCATTACGGCTGCCTGGGTTTTTTAATCCTTTTAAAATATTGTACTGATCATTGATATGTGTGGGTTCACTAAACAATTTCAATAGAAGTATTTTTGTCCAGTTTCACCGTCCTAGTACTGTTCATTTTTTACATTGCTGAGAATATACTTCATCTTTGTGATGCCATATACAGATTAACTCACACAAAGTCATTAGGTTATGGAGGACAGAAATGTTAGAATCTTGCAGTAGTTGAATTCAGCTAAAAAGGTACTTAAAAGATCTAGTCCAACCCCTCATTTTAAAAAGTGAAGTAGTAGAAACTGACTAATTGTTCATTGAATCTGTTTCTCCTTCTTCCTGGCCAAAACTAGAATGCATTTACCAGCCTGATGTGCAATTAAGTATGGCCATGTGATTCACTGCAGCCAATGAAATGTGAACAGATCCCACATAATCTTTAACTCTTTTCTCATCTACTAGCTGGATTACTGAATGACCATGTGGAAGACTGGAGAGTGACCAGAACACCCAACTGGCCTCTCTGCAAATAGGCAGCCTATCTACTTTTAAAGTGTGAAAGCACTGGGAGTTAGCAGCTAATGTTACCTTCATAGATGCATAAGTAGGAACTGACGCCCAGGAAGGGAAAATGACAAAGTTCATCAGGCTAACATTTTTTTCACATCCAAACTATTTCCATATTGATTCTATAGCAAGTGCCAGGACCATGCCTGATGTATTGTTAAATAATTTTTCAGTATCTACAGTAGTGCCTTCTTTTTTCTTTTTTTTTTTTTTTTGAGATGTAGTCTTGCTCTGCCACCCAGGCTGGAGTGCAGTGGTGCAATCTCAGCTCACTGCAACCTTCACCTCCCAGGTTCAAAGGATTCTCCTGCCTCAGCCTCCCAAGTAGCTGGGACTACAGGCATGTCACGTCCAGCTAATTTTTGTATTTTTGGTAGAGACAGGGTTTCAACATGTTGACCAGGCTCCTGACCTCAGGTGATCCACCCACCTTGGCCTCCCAAAGTGCTAGGATTACAGGCATGAGCCACCACAGCTAGCCAATAGTGCCTTCTTAATGTAGCTTTTTGTTTTTTATATACTATAAATGCCACTAGAATGTGATGAAGGGAAAAAGACTCATTCCACTTTCCATATGCCCAAAAATAGCAGGGCCAATCAGTAAATACCTTCATAACATTTACCCTAAGCATATCTGGCCAAGCACATGAAAGAGAAAAAGATCTTCTTCAGAAATTGTAATCTGTAGTAGGCTGGGGGACATTTTTAGTTGTAGATATTTGCCCAGTAATTTATGAATAAGGGTAAATTATGAAGCTAAGCAAGTAATTAAGTGCACCTTCATGTAAAGATTTAAATATCCATAGGTAATTCTCTGTGCAGAACTCACAGATGCCAAAAGTAGAGTGTCTGTACCAGATAAGGACTTTGGTCATGTAACTTAGCCTCTGTGCAGCTGTGAATTGGTTGCCCTTCAGCTCCAAATCCACCTTTCTCTGACCTGCTTTGTAATACTCTAAGACTCGGTGTTGCCCTCTGAATAATGGGAGATGATATTGACACTTGCTTTCTCTATGTCAAAGAATTCCTTGAGGATCAAATGAAGCTGAGCACCAGCGCACCTCATATGGGATCAACAAACCACCTCTGTGTTATTATCATCAGCACACTCACCCCGATCATGGGGAACTAGTTCATGTCAATACTTCTCTCACAACAGGGAATTTCTGTCCTGGAAACATGTCAGCCCTGATGACATGCAGTCATATGGAAATAGGAAGCTAACAAGCATTTCTCCTCTCTCCAGTCAAAGCAGCTGTTTCTACGCCCTTCTGCTTTTGCTCCTGCCCCCAGTGCTGTAAGTTATGTGGAAATTCCATCCTGGTGTCAGTTCCACACTGGGAAGAATGAGAGGAAGGAAGGAAACTCTTCCTCAGGCCCCTCTGACAGCTGTGGGGATCCAGTGGTCATCAGGACTGAAATATTTCCATGTTTAGGCGATGTAGGGTGGTTTTTCCTCCCTTCTCTTTTATTGAAATAAGCTTTCAAGTCCTGTTATGAAAAGGTAAAGCTTTACTTTACAGGTAAAGACCTGTAAGACAGGGCTTGAGAGCAGCACCATTTCTGAGGCTATTTATACATCCACAGCGCCCAAGGGTCAGATGTGGCCATGAGTATAAAGCTAAACAATTGAACTCTGACAAGGCTGACTGATCACTTTCCCCAGATTAGTTATTTTCAAGGCAAAGCAGTGCAGGTGCATGGCTTCCTGCAACTGGAATGACTTGCCCAATGAAGACGATGTGGTTCTCTGGCACAGCCGGTACAGTGCAGAGAAAGTCTCTAACCACAAGCTGACCAGGCTGGCGGCATGTGGCCCTGGAGTCCCAGGCTCCCTGCCAAACCCCAGATTCACAGACCCCACGCAAAAAACAGGTGTGAGGCAGTGAGGGCGGTGAAATGGCCTCTATTGTTTTTATAACAATCTCTTCTCATTTTCTATACTGCAGCTTTCATTCAGTCCATTAAATGCAATTTCCTGGCATCACCCAAGCTTGAAAGGCCAGATCAAAAGTACGGAGTGTCCCAGCTGTGTGGGACTCGTTCAGACCTAACATTAACCACAGCCCTTGCGAATGATTTATTCCATTGGAGACATGGAGACACCCTGTGTGCTTCCTCTCTGTGGGATTGGCTTTATTGTTCTCCCAGCACTCCAATTGTGCAAACATTTCCTTCATGCGCTCGTCTCTCCTACAACAAAACAATTTTGCCCCTGCTTTGATTTTACACCTGTAGGACACATAAATGGGGAGGACCCTGTGGAGGTGGGAGATCCCGTAGTGCTCCAACAGACAGACAGACTGCCTGCCTCTGTGAAGAAAGTCCCTTTCATCCTCCTGTTTTGGGAAACACAGTAACTAGAAAGCTGAATTCTGCACCAATAATCAATCAGATTTTAAGACTGTGTTTAAGGAAACTAAAAAAGAAGACACAACGTGCTTGGTACACAGTAGGTGATAAATAGCAACAGAGTCAAAGTAATGGGAATAGGCAGGTTGCAGTGGCTCATGCCTATAATCCCAGCACTTTGGGAGACTGAGGTGGGTGGATTGCTTGAGCCCAGGAGTTTGAGACTAGCCTGGGCAATATAGTGAGGCATCATCTCTACACAAAATTTAAAAATTAGCCAGGCCTCGTAGTGTGTGCCTATAGTACTATCTACTCGGAAGGCTGAGGCCAGAAGATCACTTGAGCCAGGAAGGTGAAAGTTGTAGTGAGCAGAGATCGTGCCACCACACTCCAACCTTGGAGACAGAGTGAGACTCTGTCTCAAAACAAACAATAAAATAAACAACAACAAAAAAAAACAAGAAAAAAAAGTAACGGGGGTTAGGAGGAGCATGAGGTCTGAACCAAGGACCCTGAGTGTGGCTCCAGCACTGGGCAATGGCCTCCAGCTTCATTAGAACTCAGAATCAGTGTTCATTCATCTAAGTTCATAATCACACTCATCTTTAACATCCTCTTATACCCATAAAGAGGTGGAAGAGGAAAGAGCACTGGACCAAGAGCCCAAGTCTAGTTACTTTTCCCCCCTTAAGCAGCTCAAGTCATCTACCGGCTCTGGTCCCTGTCTGTTAAGATCAGGAAGGATAACTCTGACCTCCTATAAAGCTTCCCAAGGGTTGTAGCAAGAACTAAATGAGACTAGGTTAAAAAAAAAAAAAAAAAACTTCAAGAAAGGTAAAAACAGTAAGTACATGGAAAGGTTGTTTTTATCTATTAAATAAGATAACTAAAAAGTGTAATAGGCTCTTTTGGCAAAATCTGAATTAGCTACAGAATCAGAGCTCTCCATGAGGGCAATTGCTTTTTCCCTTCAAACACTTGTGTGTGGCTATTTCAGCAATATGGTCCTTATGTGTGGCTACTTCCCCATGACAGAATCAACCACTCGTAGGTAGAACTGCTTCATAAGTAGCCTCTTTCCATTTTAGTTTTCCTTGAAGGAAATCAAACCATTTTACCCATATTTTGAAATGGCTGCTGTAGGGCAGGCAGATTGAGGTGGGAGAAATTTGATCTGTAGAGAATCTCCAGTGATGTAGCCAGTACTTCTCTTTCTTTCTTTCTTTCTTTTTTTTTTTTTTTTTTTTTTTTTTTGCTCTTGTTGCCCAGGATGATGGAGCTCAATGGTGTGATCTCAGTTCACTGCAACTTCCACCTCCTGGATTCAAGTGATTCTCCTGCTGCAGCCTCCTGAGTAGCTGAGATTACAGGCATCCGCCACCATGCCAGGCTAATTTTTGTATATTTAATAGAGACAGGGTTTCACCATGTTGATCAGGCTGATCTTGAACTCCTGACCTCAGGTGTGATCCACCCATCTCGGCTTCCCAAAGTGCTGGGATTACAGCCATGAGCCGCCATGCCCAGCCCCTCTTTCTAGCCTTTTCTGGATCTAGGAGAAAAACTGAGTCTAATACGTTTAAAAGCCTGAAAAGAAACAGCGCCTACTCTCTCTGAGGGCTGCTACCTGAGAGGCTTTGTCTACATACCAAGGTCACCTTTGCCAGCCAGGCCTCTTCCTTTTCCCTCCCACAACCTGTCATGCCACTAAATCCTAACTTACCACCATAACCTGTTTTGCGCCATGCTCTGAGCCTCGTTCTTTCTGTAACCTCAAGATGGTGCAGAAGCTTCTGTACCTCTTCTGGGCTTGGGGATCCATTCTGAAGATTCCTATGTACGCACGTGACATAAATGTGTATGCATTTTCTTCTGTTACTCAATCTGCCTCATAAGAGTCATTTTTCAGCAAACCTTTAGGGGGGCAACCCTTGGGCCCCACACACCCCAGGAATTTTCTACCTCCCGAATCAGGTAAACTGCATCCTCTTCCTCCAATCTGACTCTTTAGTAACAACTAAAGCTTACCAAGATTTACAGCTGCCAAGAAACCTCTGCATCTCTATGGAGATTCTTGAAGACCTTACTATCAACAGAACCCACAGGAATGGGTTTATAACGGTAGACCGACAGGCAGTAGGGCTGATATTTTGGATAGATGAACTGCCCTTTCTTCATTCATGCTCTCGGCAACCCACTCCTCCTCCAAGAGCTCTGAATATAGCCTCATTTCAGGAGAAACTTTGGGTTTTGCTGCTGTCACAAAAACTACTGTCATCTGAAACACTCATAAATAGATTCACCTGAAATTAAGCAACATGAAATAAATGGTGAAACCCATGACACCAAGAGAAGAGAAGATGTCATTTGTTGGTTTTTTGTTTTTTTTTTTAAACCAAAGAAGCCAAAGCTTTGGAATGCCCCAGTCAAAATTCAGCATGTGGCAGTGGAAGGCAGCATGACCCAGTTCCCAAACTTTCTTTGCTCAAAGTGCCCTAGCATCTCTGTAATTTGTTCACAGTCCCCTTGTGCCAAAAGAAATTTCTAGTGGTTCCCTTCATTAACTACTGCGGTTATAAGCATTTATGTCCTAGCAAGCTAGAAGCCATTGGAAAAATAATGCACAAATAGAAAGCAAAGAGGCCACTGTATTTCATTCTAAAATAGTTGCTTACTAATGGCTGTATACATCCTTTGGGCCCCACACAACTTCTCAATCCTTGGACTCAGAGTGGACGTTGCTACTCTCATTTCCTGTTTCATATTGGTTTTTCTGCAATAGGGACTTTTTATCTAAGCAACTTCTAAAAATCCAGCTTTGCAAAGGTATGTTATTAAAAGGAATATGGCGTGACCCAGCGTGGAAACCCAACCACCTCAGCTAGCAATTCACACATTGCCTGACAGATGTTGAGTATCACTGTGCTTTCCTAGAAAACAGAAAAATTCTCAACAACCTGCAGGGTATGTCTGCCTTCACTGTAGTCCACAGGGCTGCTTCAGAGCAGGACTGATGACTCATAGGTCTAGTGAAAGATCCCCGGGTGGGGCAGCTGAAGGCCTGGGTTTGAATCCTGACTGTCTCCAGCAGTTGTGCAACCTTAGACCAAGCAGCTAACCTTTCTGGGGTTCAATTTTATATGTATAGAAGGGAGGTGAGAATCCCTAAGAACAACTTACTCTAGAATTCTATTCTATAAAAAGGTAAATCCAAAGTAATCCACACATATTTTTGAAAGGATATAAAGTGTGACCATAAAACTATGCTCCAGTTCCGCAAACCAGTCTACAGATCTCATTAAAACAGAGACATGAGCTGTGACCACGGCAATTCTGATGTGGGTCTGAGATGGGGCCCTAAATGTGTATTTTTTTTTAAAGTTCCTCCAGATGATTCTGTTGCCTGGATTAATTTGGGAATCATTTCCTACTGACAACACAGCAAAATCGACAGCCTCATGCTTCAAAGCACCAAGTCAGCAAAAAATGTTTGTGCATATTAAAATCTATCGCATTATTTGCTTTTAACGATACTTCATTATGTTCTCTTTTCCCTTTTAATTTGGTTGCATCACTCAAGTGGGTGTGATTCCCAGTTTCTTGTCAGAATGGCCACAAGGTCTTACTCTGCCACCCTAGAGCTCACGGAGACAGGAAAACCAGAGTCCCCCAACGTGGTTGCACCCAATCTCCAGCTGTCCATTTGCAAAAGACACACAAACAGTTTCATTTTCACAGTAATTTTTTTAAAGACTTCTCCAGATATCTACATTTTCTTTGGCAGTCTGACTTCTACGACACAAAAGTTCAGGGTCAACTTTCCAAAAACTAATGAGGAAAGAGCCAGCCAGCTGCTCAGTTATGGCCTCTCTGTCAATGCTAATTAGTGCAAAAGCACACGTGAAATTCTGGTGCAGACAAATTGTTCCTCTCTCACTGAAATCAGCTAGAAGGCTGGAAGGGGCATTTGGAAAGAGTGTCATTCGTGGGACTTATTTTTTAAAACATGAAAAAGAAGAGAATTTTGAAGCAATATCCACAGAGTGGAAGTGTAGGTTCATCACCAATTATTTCCTCTTCAGTGAGAGTTAGGGGCGAGTTACACAGTTCAGTGTTTGGGTTTGGGTTTGCGGGATATTTTTTCCCGCACTACTGAGACAAAACCGTAATCTATGAAATATAGCAGATTTCTCGTGGGCCTAGTTCTGCATGCTTGCAAACATTTAAAATTGCACTTGTGATGCATAAAAGATTTATAATGATCTTACCCACAAATATCAATTCTGTCCCACACGGGGTAGAAAGACCGAGAAGCAGAAGCAGTGAACAGCTGAATGTGAGCACAGAGTCATAAATTCATAACACTTACAGCATTTTAACAACCCTATCATAAATGTGACTGATTTCAATTTAATTTATAGGATTTTGCAGCTGGGTCCAAGAATGTCTTTTGAAAACTAAAAATTTAGAAACAATGACATATAGTTTTTTATAGTTTCAATTCCCAAGAAAATGTCCATGATCTTCAGGTAACTCTGATGAGACATCTGGGCCATCCTTGCTTGTGCAAAATGACTTGGGAGAAATCCCTAAATTCATTGCAGGAAACTGCAGGAGTCAAAAGAAGTCTCAGAACACATACGCATGTCAAACCGCGGTGCACATAACAAAGGCTTGGCAGTGGGTTTCCAGGGAAACTGTCCAGTAGAGTAGGAAAAGCCCTATCTTTTGTAACATAGAAAAATCTGCTTTCAAAACCCAGTCTCTCCTCCTCAGCTGAGTGATGATCACATGAGGAACTAAAGTTCTTCGAAGCTCAGCTTCTCAATTTGAAATAAAGTATTTACTGAGCCTTCTGTGCTAAGCACTATGCTAAATATTTGCTTGTATTATCCATTTCAGCTTTACTGCAACTTCATGGTGCTTTTTAAATTCCACTTTACACAAGACAACTGAGGCACCCAGAGATGAGCCTTTTCCTAGATCTTACCTTCTATACATGGAGAAAAGATTTGCATGGAGGCAGTCTAACTTCAAAGTTCTTATCTTGGCCATTGTTCTAAAGTCCTTCACTCTAAAATGCAAGTACCCGGCCGGGCACAGTGGTTCACGCCTGTAATCCCAACGCTTTGGGAGGCCGACGTGGCAGATCACCTGAAGTCAGCAGTTTGAGACTAGACTGGCCAACATGGCCAAACCCCATCTCTAATTAAAAAAATACAAAAAGACCAGCCAGATGTGGTGGTGCACACCTGTAGTCCCAGCTACTAGGGAGACTGGGGCAGGAGAATTGCTTGAACCCAGAAGACGGAGGCTGCAATAAGCCAATATCACACCATTGC
The DNA here is from genome assembly GCA_963573385.1 of Cacajao melanocephalus. Taxonomy (NCBI): domain Eukaryota; kingdom Metazoa; phylum Chordata; class Mammalia; order Primates; family Pitheciidae; genus Cacajao; species Cacajao melanocephalus. The sequence goes on from CAUYLG010041702.1 coordinate 33,546, forward strand.
ACTCCTGCCTGGATGGCAGAGCGAGACTCCATCTCAAAAATAAATAAATAAAATGCTAATGCCTGGATCCACCTCAGAAAATGATAGATTGGTATAAAATATTCAGGACAATAATTTTTTAAAAAATTATTAAAAGGAGTTTCTTAGCTCCCTTTTCTGAGATAACATAAAGTCTCATCCATTATTATTTTCAATAATTCACTGCATTGGCCCAAATGTAAGTGATGAAATCTGCTGAACTACTGGCCACTGATCCACCTAAACTGTCTTCTTCCCCTCAACCAGACATGACCCCCATCCTACCCTGGAAATCAAGGTATAATGAACCTTCATCCCAGGCAACCTCTGCATAGCCCCCTCAGTTCTAGGGGGCTTTTAGGGCCAAATTTTTCAGGTTTCTTAAGAGTTTATCTCATCTTCAACAGAGAGTCTCTGTGTATCTCCTCTGGGAATTCCCAAATATATTCGATTATGACTTTTTCAAAGAGCAACAGACAGCGGTCAAGCACCCACTACATATCAGGCATTGTGCCACCTGCCAGAGACACCAGAGCAAGCCTTACCCGCACATTACCCCTATGGAGCTTTGGGTTCAGATTGGAGATAGCCAGGGAGCAGCAAGGTCCAAACTGTGGGAGGCTCCTGGATGGGCAGAGAAGCAGGGAGGAACCACCAGCAGGTGGGATCCTGGTGAGCGGACAGAGCTTCCTGGAAGATGTGGCCTTAGAGCTGACACAAAGGCTGGAAGAGTAACCAGAAGAAATTCCAGGAGAAGCCACTTAGGAAGATATGGTCAGGATGCATGGCTGCCATCAGAACAAGAGAGGCCCAGGCCATGGGGAAATGAATGTGGAGGGCAGGAATGAGAAGAGAGAAGCACCATATGAACCAAATGTCTCACCAAGATTATGCACCACTCGTTCACTTAATAGACAAACTCCAGGAAGTACCAGCATATTCTGTAACCTTCCTACAAGCTCTGAAAGTAGAAAAGACGCACGCAGCACAAAATGACTGTATGGCTCTTTGCTCTGGATACAACTCAGTGAAAGTTAGATATAAAGGCTTGAGACTAAATCAGAAAAGTCATATACTTATAAAAACTTATGGTATCAAATTTGCTTTGCAGAAAAATGTAAGATGTTCTAATCGTCTTTGCTTCCCTTTCCCCTGAACCCAGCCCCTATGAAGTAAACATTCTGTGTCCCCAAAATTGTGTTGCAAATACTACCCTGCATAGATCTGATTTACATGCATGATGTATGACGTATTTCTGTATATGCAAAGCAAAATTCCATTGAGTAAAATGTACTCAGTATCTTAGGGGAAAAAAAGCAAAGAATAATTTCTTTCCTTTGAGTCTAGGAGTTAATTTCTATGCTGGACAATTTTTTAATAACGTTGGACACACCATGGGATTTTTGGAAGTTCATTTAGTTTTGAACCCTCTTAAGTTATAATTTTTCTTCTACCTCAGATGGATCTTTTATCTGTTCTACCCTTAATACTCCTGCTAATCTTAGTATAGAAAAGCTTCATAATTTGAAAAAGAGAAGTTTAACAAGACATGAGGCTGATTGTTTGCACAATCAGAACATCTAATTGAGCTACAGTATTCTAAACCACGCTTGTGTGCGGGGAGATAATTTTTCCTTCATTTCCTATTTTATCAGAAAATTAACCTTCATTTAAAACACTGTGGTCTGAAACACTTTTATAGCTACATTCTCTCTGCTGTTCAAAAGAATTTGAATTTTAAATCTGCCGTCCTGGTCTTTAAAAATGAAACAAGCTGCAGACGCATTGGGGACCAGGTGTTTATGATCAAGCAGACATCAGAATGTGACGTGGGTCCAAAGCCCTGCTCCTGCCAGCCAAGGGGACTATTGTACCAGATATGTTCTTAGTTTTTCAACTTTTGGTGAAATAATGAGGCTCTGAATTTGCATAGCAATCTTTTTGTCTGAAAACCTAAGAGTCCCACAGATCTTTCATCTAACTGTGCAAACATTGGAAACCTTTATTAAGTACCTCTCTTCATGGAGAACTCAGCTTGGCCGCAGACAAGCCAGACTTGAATCCTGCAATGATGACACAGAGTTGGCCATGGTACCAGTGAAGTTAGGTAATTCATTTGACACACAGTTCACTAAGCACTAAGCACTCATGACACATATGTAACCAGAGTGGGCCCAAGTTCGTCTGGGGTCATCTTGTCTTGTAATTTTCTGGAACAAATACCCAAGCTGTCATTTCACAGATTGCTGATATTTCTACCAGAAATTGAGTCTCCACCAAAGTATTTCTGAAGATTCTGAGACAGGGTGAAGGGTAGAAGGAGACACCATCTCACATCTAGTCATCTGTTACAGGTTGAATCATACGTGCCCTTGAAATGGATCTGTTCAAGTCCTAACCCCTGGTGTCTGTGAACATAACCTCATTTGGAAGTAAGGTCTTTGCAGATATAGTCAAATTAAAATGAGGTCATTAGGATGGGCCCTAATCCAATATGACTGCTGTCCTTATAAGAAGAGGGAAATGAGGGCACAGATACACAGGAGATGCTATGTGGCAACAGAGGCAGAGACTGGAGCAATTTAGCTGCAAGCCGAGGAGCGCTGAGGCTGGCTGGCAACACCAGAAGCTGGAAGGGGCAACAGATAATTCTCCTTTACACATGAGAATACAGAGAGCCCCAGAGATTAGCTCTTCCCCAGCTCTTGCCGCTTACACGTGGTGATGATATCTGCGTGCAGGCAGTCTCACTCCACAGTTCTTGTCTTGACCATCGTACTAAAGTCTTTCACCTTAAAATGCAAGTAACCGAGTCCACTTTAGAAAGGGTTCAGGTTTCAGAGAGAGTGAAGCCCTGCCAACACCTTGATTTTGGACTCGTGGCTTCCAGAATTCTGGGAAAATAAATTTCCATTGTGTTAAACCACTCAGTTTGTGGGATTTTGTTACAGCAGCTGCAAGAAACAAACACGCCATCTCAGCTATGTCTGTCATCCCTGCTGCTTGGCTCCACGGTAAACAGGGATCCAGGCCTTTCACTCTCAGATTGCCCTCTTCCAGGACTGTCATGTGTAACAGACCTTTATGAAGGGCTGGGTATAAAAGAGGGGAATTGCTGTACATATCTGAAATAAAACCCCATGTCTCTGCTGCTGAAGTTTAGCTTCCAGAAGGAAACTTGGCTGGCCCTTTTGGGGCTCAGGTCCCAAACTGTTGGCAGTCACCAGCCAGCTTTTTCCCCTAGAGTTTTTACCTTACCTCCCACCACAATTCTCTACTGAAATTCTCATTTCTAGGATATGCCCATAAGAAAATCCAAATCACTTTATAGCAGAATAACCTGTCTACCACAGGAAGGTTCTTGTTTTCCTTCTATGCAAAACTAGGCTCCCCAGAACCATGATCTGATTAAATAGCTGAAAAGTTCCTTCACAGATCATCCCAGCCCAATAATCAATCCTTACCATGGGGGCTCTGGGAAATGGTTTGCAAAGTACCCCTCACATCATAATCACTTTGAGTGCCTACCTAAAATGCAGATCCCACTGGATTACAGGCTTTTTAGGGGGAGTTTAGGAGCCTGCATTTTAAGAGTCCTGGTGACCAAGAACCACAGCATTAAAGCCAAGAGCACAAACTTCAACCAACCTTTAAAATAGCCCTTCTTTCCCTCTTCCTTTGCAACAATGCCAAGGGTAGAGACTGATAGGCTTGCTGCAATGTCCCCTTGGACCAAATCTGATTCTACTCCTGTTGCAAACACAGTACAGAAGCTCCACACACCCTCCCACCAGCCTCTCCCTCCCCAGCACAGCGACGGCTCCTCCCTGGCCAAGCCTCAGTCTCAGAGGTGGCATCCTCTTTGCTATTGAACTTGAACCCTGATGCCACTTGGCAGTGGAGACTTTGGGCACTCTAGTCAGAAAGAGTCACTTCCTCCTCTGCTCTCCTCCTCCTCTCAGGACCCAGTTAAATCCTCCAGCAGTGGCCACCTCCCTCCTCACTCCGCCTTCCTCTTTCCTAGTATCTCCTGAGACTTGGTAAGACTACCAACATATATTAATAGTTCCTAAATTATTTTAATGCAATAATTCAAACCAGGTTATTTGATCTTACTGGAAGTGAACACAAAATATTTCTCACCCTGAGGTTGATGCACCTCCCCTGTATTGAATGCACAGATGAATCTGAGTCCCACAGTAGAAGCCTGCTGTTGTCACCAGCTTGCTCTTTCCTTTTCTTTCCCTCCTGTTTATCTACTCTAGGGAAGAAAAAAAATCATAAATTTTAATAAATATTTATTGAACTACTACTTTGCTCCAGGCAATGGACATAAATAATTCAGGGACTTTACCACTGAAGAAGGCATAAAAAGTAAACAAAACCTATGAAATAAATATGGATCATGTTCTATTGGAGCTCAGAGAAGGGAACCTCAATGCAGCACAACCTAGTCAAAAAAGCCAGCATAGAGTTGCTAGGACCTAGGGTCATGAAGCCACTGTGGACGAGGCATGAGAAAAGATGAGTCCTGCAAGATCCTTTTGCTCACAAGCTATAGAAACAGACAATGTGATTGAAATGCTTCAGCAGGCCACGTGGCCCAGGCATTAAAGCACCAACTACGTTTGCTTGAGGGAGCTACGTAACCTTCCTGAGCCTTAGTTTTCTCATCTGTGATATCAAAGTAATAAGAGTTTTTGAAACAAATGAAAATTAATACATAAAGTGCTTAGGAAAGCATATAATAAGCTCTCAATAACTACCTATTATGGCTAAGGAAAAAGGTGGACTTCACAAAGATAGATCTCAGAACAGAAGGAAGACTGAAAACCAAGCCCCATGGAATGAACTAGAGCCAGGGAAGCTCCATAAACATGACTATGGACCTCAGGTGGCTGTGCATCAGGCCCCTGTCAGGTAGGCTCCAGCCAACTCTTGCAATTCCCAGGAGAGATTCTGGCTGCCCAGCTTGGGGCAGAGGGCAGGTCCCAGTGACATGGCACCAGAGGCTCAGACATCCCACTTTGCAAGAAGATTCCAGACAAGGAAACTGACAGATCATGGTCTGCGGGGAAACCCAAGAGGCTTTGGTATAGTGGGAACCTGGAGTTTGTAGCAGGATAGAAGAAACATATGCTTTTTCCTGTGGGCAGTGAGGAACTACTGAAGGAAGGGAAGACAGGAGCACTGAGTGCTTGCCCAGGGACATAGGTCATTCTCAGAAGGCACCATCAGGCATTGAAGACCATGGAGCAAGCTCCCTTGATATGGTTAGGCTTTGTGTCCCCACTCAAATCTCATCTTGAATTATAGTTCCCATAATCCTCACATGTCATGGGGTGGACCCAGTGGGAGGTAATTAAATCATAGGGGCAGTTACCTCCATGCTGTTCTCATGATAGTGAGTGAGTTCTCATAAGATATGATGGTTTTGTAAGGGGATTTCCCCACCCTCTGCTCTGCACTTCTCCTTCCTGCCACCGTGTGAAGAAGGACGTGTTTGCTTCCCCTTCCGTCATGATTGTAAGCTTCCTGAGGCCTCCCCAGCCACGCTGAGCTGTGAGTTTCATAAATAAACTCATTTTCCTTTGTAAATTACCCAGTCTTGGGTATTTCTTGATTAGTAGCTTGAGAACTCACCAATACACCACCTTACCCCTGTCCCAAGCCTTGGTGCCCCAGCAGGAGGTCCCAGCCCACCAGGCACTCTGGTCTCCCCCAAGAGGTGTCTATGGAGGGCCCTTCTATGGCCCAAGGATGTCTAACGTACATGCATCCAGGTTCAGATCCATCTCCTTGCATGATAAAGGTCGTTTCTAAATGGCTCACTATTCTAGTGTGCACACAACAAAACTACATGGAGATCCTGGAATTTAAGATACAATTTTCAATCTACTTGGCCCCCAAATTCAGTAGAATTTGGATCTTCTCAAGTGTTTTAAAAACAATCTGTGCTAATGGCACAATGTTCTTGCTAATGCCCTTTAAGGGCCAAATTTTCAAAAATGGCAAATAAATTTGTTTGTCGTTTCCATGTGTAGTTTTATGGGTGGGTATAAATACTGCAGTTAAAATAACAAGCTGATTTTTTCTTTGCAAACATTTATACTGAGGATCGAATGAGGTGTAAATTGGAAAGGTTATCCCCGTCTAAGGAAAAAGGGCAGGGCCATTCTCAGCTCAGAGCATGCCAGACAGCCAGGGTCAGAAAGGGGCTATGACAGAACAGGGTGTTCTCCTTATGCCAGGCTTCAAGAGAAACTGGGCTGGTCTGTCCACACAGCAGGCCACAAGAACACTAGCTGCAGCTTGTCACTTGCCTCAAGTAACTCCTCTTCCCTCTCCCACTTCACCTCAGGAATTACTCCAGACCATCCACCCTAGACATCACCGGAGCCTACATCTCCAGGCTCTCTGATCCCATAATACCAACTCCCTAAATTTGCCCTGGGATTGCTCTATTTGGACAACAGTTTTGACACTGGACTTCAAATTTCAGTGAACTTTCACCCACATCACCCCAAACTCAGATTTGTCCCCTGCCTTAACTTCTGGGTCCTTAGGAGTCCAAATGAGATCTCCTCTGCCAGTGTGAGCCCCTCAGACTCCTGCCAGTGGGCTGGTCCATACTATATACAGCCCCCAGCCCAACCTGCCATGGGCAAATGCACAAAAGCTTGGAATCCAGGCAACCACATTCACTGCATTCTAACTGTTCCTCCATTCCAATGGCTAACATGACAGACTCCAAAGCACAGGGCAAAACTAGAGACTGGGGTATGGTCTTCATGCTCCTCTGTTTTCAAATATATTCGATGGTACCATAGCAACGGCATCACCCTGGGCTATGCCAGGATAGCAGGGCTGAAAGCTCACAGCCAGGTGGTGCCTTTCTGAATGGCCACACTTATACTCTGCTAGTCATTGTGTATTGTGACAGTCATCCCTGGCTGCGCCTGGTTAAAAGTGAGAAGCAAGAGGGAAGTCCGTGCTGGAATCAAGTTGTGTTGCACTGGGACCAGGAGAATGCAGGCTCTTGGCATATAAAGTAGTTAGTACAATGAACCCAGGCACCAGGCTCCTGCCTCTCACCTCTTGATGAGGAGAAAGAGCAGGCTAGGGGCTGGAAGAGACAGCTGACCCCCTCTCCTGCTGTACAGGTCAGGCTAGATGAGCTGTGCAAGCATTGGGAGGGTGGAGGTGCTGAGGACACTTGAATGACCAGCAGCAGCCAGGCCCTGCTGCCCACAGGAAATGTTCCTGGAGGAAACCACGGGCTTCTAGAAGTCTCGGGTCTTCCCTTCCAGCACAAGGCACTCCTTCCCTGCAGCCTCACCCTGTCCTAAAACACTGTGCATTTGGCCACATGTGAGTTGGGACCTCATCCTCAAAACACGACATGCATGTCTATACCTCAACCCAGGGTCAACACTTGGCCAGCCAGGAGAGGCCTTGACCACACTCCTGGACCCTGCCATCTTTCCTTCCTCCACAGGACAGCACAGAAACTCAAAAAATGCCTGTGGAATAAAGCACATATTTTATTTTTGAATCCAGTCTCTGTTCCCCACAGAGCACATAAGCGTGAAGGCAGGACTGTCTGCTTCCTTCACGCTTATATCCCAGCACTTACTCAGAGCCTATCAACGAGCCGGAGCTCAAGAAATATATGGTGACAAAGTAAATAAATTCATCTGTGGAGACACTAAAGCTTTCCTAGGACCGGCATAAAGGAAAATCTTCAACACAGCTAATACCCAATTCTCAGTTCAACCTCATTTTATTGTCACTCATAAGTGCCCTAGCTTATTTGCATAGCAAAAATAAGATTTCACTGGATGCCACACTCAAATCAGTTCCCTGAGAATTACTCAGCAGAGGCCTGGATTAGTCGATGTGTTTAGTTTGGAAGTTCCTGACTTCACAAAAGTTACTTTCAGTTACTAGGAATTTTCCAGTACATTTTCTTTGGCTTTATAAAAAAAGATCTGATCCAATTATGATTTTTCTCTCTCTAGAATTTCTACATTTAGCTTCAGGATTTATCAATGACATTTTCTCAAAGCAAGAAAATCTCTTCAGCCAACAGCATAACTGTTTTAGAAGGGAAAGGTGGATTTTTTTTCCCTTTTAGAAGCTGTTGGTGCGTCTGGGAGAACTTACAGGCTCACCCCCCGCTTCTCTATGGTGGCTTTGGGAAGAACAGTGAATTTGGAATTCTCACTTGCCGGTGGTACCAGCATCAGAGTTCTCAGCGGACTTTTGCCAAAGGCTATTAATAAAATACAGTCTAAATGTCCTAATTAGCATGCCCTGGAGTGTGGTCATGTGTACAGCTTGGACTGGCTGTTGGCGACAAGCTGCCCTCGCAAAGCTCAAGTCTGTGCTTCCAGCAGGCTACGTCACAGAGGAGCTGCTGCAATGAGCCTTCTGGAGGTCAGGGCAATGTGCGGAAGGGCACGTCGCTGCCAGCCACCTGCACTCCAGCCAGGACACGGAGCTGGGCACCGGCCACGCCCAGCTGAGAGGTGATGTCAGATGTTCCTTTTGGGATTCAGCTTCTGGCTAGAAGCAACTCCCGTGCAATGGAAGAGCAGCTTCCCTGCTAAGCTTCAACTCTGAAACTTAATGACCCGAATGCTTCAGGAAGCACTGCTTGGGTTTTGCCAGAGACATAAAGGTCTTACCCCATTAATTGGTGCTTAAATAAAAAGAATAAACACTGCAGAATCTAACCTAAAGTTGCTCCCCACCTTTTCCTACCCTGAATGTACTATGACCCTAGGAAACACTTACTTAATAAGTAGTTTTTTTAAACAAAAATACATATCCTGAAAACTACTCCAGGATAGATTTCTGCATAATGGAATTGTAAAGAAAAGAATAATGATTACTCCCCATTTTTAGAAAACAAGATTTTTTGTAGTTGAACTTTCTTTGCTACTGACATAGTGGACAGAGCGCCCAAAGATAAATTTACCCAAAGATAAATTTTTGCATCCTTCCATGAAATGACCCTGGGACACCCAGCAGTGCTAGGTATTTACGTAAGCTGGACCAGACGGATAACTCAGTATACTCCAAACAATATGCCTCTTAGTGCTGGTTTCCTTAACACAGGTTCAGACGGAAATAGCCCTGTATGCTCACAGGGTAGTAGGATTTTCTTCAGTCTCTGTGTCCTGATATCAAAATACGACACTATTTTCTAACATTTTAGGTTTTGTTCAACCTAGAACCATTATTGACCCCTGCATCCTCGGCACCCAGCACAGAGGCTGCTGCTTGGTAGATGAACAGCAAATTTTTACCAAGTGAGTGGTAATCACCATCCCTGAGCTACCTTAGATATTTGTTCTGTGAAATCTGCTCTGAATCCATTGATATAATTTGGCTCTGTCCCCACCCAAATCTCATATCGAATTGCATCTCCCATAATTCCCATGGTTACAGGAGCGACCTGGGGTGAGATAATCGAATCATGGGGGCAGTTTCTCCCATACTGTTCTCGTGGTTGTGAATAAGTCTTAACCTGATGGTTTTATAAGGATAAACCCCTTTTGCTTGGCTCTCATCTCTCTCTTTGCCTGGTACCACCCATGTAAGATGTAACTTGCTCCTCTTTGCCGTCCACCATCACGGTGAGGCCTCCCAGCCGCACGGAACTATAAATCCAATTAAACCTCTTTCTTTTCTAGATTGCCCAGGCTCAGGTATGTCTTTATCAGCTGTGTGAAAAAAACTAATATAGCCATGGTGAGGGTCACTGCCAAAGGCAGCTTTCCTGGAAGCCTCTCAGAAGATGCCATGGCTACAGTTGTGGCATCTCTTGAGTAGTCTGCTCTTTAAGAGGACATACTCTGTCCCTAGAAAACTTACCTGGTGGTGCTCACTTCTGAACAATATCCCAAGAACATATTGCTTGGTGCCTACTCTCCTGTTTCATCCATCCAGCCTCTGCTTCACTCTCCCTAGCCCGCAGTCAGCCGGAGGACTCTTCTGCAGTGGCTCAGCACCCCCTTCCTGAATGGCCACCACTCTCCTAGGCTGACAGCCTCCCCTCAGCCAGGGCGGGGTCTGTCCCATGCAGCTGAGAGTCCAGCAGGGAAGATGAAAGTCACCACATAAAGCAAACGAAGCTCAATGCAAGACCAGTAGCCACTGCACCCCGATTCTCCTCAGCTACCCTGGACTGTTCCTGAAGGATCCCATGCTTGAGCTCTCTAAATCCTTGGGTTCTCATCTCAGTCTCCCCAATACAAACATCCAAGGCCTGTGCTTTTTGTTCTAAAATCCTGTGCCATACATACTCCCGATGACGAGTACTTCAATAGTTTGAGGAAATGTTGTAGGGTATTTTCCCATCAGCAGCATTTTTAATAAAAATACCCTAAAACCTAACTGAAGCCGAGATTGGCCCTGGACTTGGGACAGTCTCCCACCCATTCTGACAAAGGAGCCCAGTAATTCTATGCAAAGAATCCTCCTCCCAGGAAAGGCCCAAGTACTCAATTCTTCAGGAGGTGTCACAAAATGTCCATTAGAGCTAGAGAAACTTGCTCCATCTCTAAAACTATTTTCATTACTTCCCTTGAACCAGCCCCTATGGGGAGCTCAAGCCCGTTTCCCAGTTTCTTTGCAGGCTGTCTGGGCACACTTGGTTCCTCCCGTCAGCACCACGGCTTTGCCCACCCAGCAGAGAAACCATAGATCACAATTGGGTTTCCATAACTTTTACCCTGTCATAATATAACCAAACTCAGATCTAGGGCACTTGTCGCCTGAAAGCCAAAAACGCAAGAAATGAGCTTTGGTGAAAGGAAAGTTAGCTTCATTCCAGAAGCCAGCAACCCAGCGTAGGCAGTGAACTAGCATTCAAGGACCACCTCTCTGAGTTGTGCCTCTGGATGAGGGAGTTTTAAGGGAAATAATCATCCAAACATTCTTGTGAAACCGATGCAGTTTTCAGGTGGGCGGTTAATCGTTGCTTTCTTGGTCAATATTTTGAGACCTTCTGCCGGTGCCACCAGCCTGTTCTTATCAGGTAAGTAAGCCGATGCCCAGAGCTATTGGTCGGAGTATTTTCTTTTCTCTCCTTTGAAGGCCCTGTTTTCCTGAGGCTGATTTCAGTGAATAATCTGCATACTCAAGCAAAGCAATAATTATATTCAAGCAATCAGGCTTTTCTCTAACATGGACTCCATCCTGTTGGCAAGAGGGCTGCCTGCCTCTAGAGCTGAGGCTCCTACAAAAAGCGGCATGGTGTGCTAGTGAGAGCATGAGCTTCGGCTGCAGTGTATCTGCTTTCCAGTTCCCTGCAACAAGTAGCACCTATGACTTTCGCCTGGTGACTTCTCCCTTCCAAACCCTACCCGAAAACACACTGACAATTATTATTACAACAAATGAGGATTAAGCACAGTACCATGTGAGTCTAGAATATAATTAGCACTTAAAACGTAGAAACCATATCTTGAAGCTGGTGAAGTCTTATTTTCATCTCTGTGTTCATAATTTAAAAAGGCTTTGTTGATCGTTGAAATAATTTGGTATGATAACTCATGAGCATGTTTATAGTGAGAAGAACATGAGTTTTTAGCATCAAACATAACGGTCCTGGGTTCCTGTTCATCTGGGAAGAGCTGGGCTGTTTAATGGGTGCTGTAGATACAGGTACCTGAAGCTGTTTCCCTGGTGTCCTTGTTCATGTCTACCCCTTCGCTTTGGGGCTTTCCTCTGTGTTGCTTCCCAGAGAGAATCTGTGTCTTACAGATCCTTCCGTTTAACTCACTTCATGATGCTGGACACCACTAGAGTGGGCACATTCTACCATCTCAGCAAGCCTCAGCCTTTGGGCAGGACTGTGTCTGGGGCTTTCCCTCCACCAGGGTGTGAATGTTTTTTTCTTTTCTTTTTTTTTTTTTTTGAGACATAGTTTCGCTCTTGTTACCCAGGCTGGAGTGCAACGGCGCGATCTCGGCTAACCACAACCTCTGCCTCCTAAGTTCAAGCAATTCTCCTACCTCAGCCTCCCGAGTAGCTGGGACCACAGGCACGCGCCACCATGCCCAGCTAATTTTTGTATTTTTAGTAGAGACGGGGTTTCACAATGTTGACCAGGATGGTCTCCATCTCTCGACCTCGTGATCCACCCGCCTCGGCCTCCCAAAGTGCTGGGATTATAGGCGTGACCCACCACGCCCAGCATGAATGTTTTTTTCTAACATTTTTAAATTAATTTAGTTTTTGAACTTACACATTGTAATTGTACTGTTAATGTTTTGTTCTTAGGCAAATCAGGAAACCTGGAAAGAGCTTTAGTCCGTAGCGGTTTCCCCACATGGCCTGACCAGAGGTGACACATCCCACGCAGCCCTAGCCCCACTCTCTTGTGAGGTGGCACCCTGCAGTGGGTCCCCAAGGCCAAGGAATTCTCAACTCTGCCTGTTCAGCAGCTTCCCCAGAGGGTGGGAGGATGAACACAAGGGCCCAGCCCCCACCCTAGGATCTAAAGTCATTCATCTTTAGTGAAGTCCTAGCATTAGTATTTTGTAAAACCTCCCCAGGAGCTTCTTCAATGAAGCTTGATTTTAGAATCTTTAGTCTAAGGCCTTGTTTCTCACCAGTGTGGTCACCAGACCCACAGCACAGGGAGTAGCCAGGGGCTGTCAGTCACACCAAGTGTCTGACCCACCCCAACCCTGTGGAACCCAAACCTGCATTGTAACCAGATGCCCGGGAAATAGATCCACTGAGAGGTGTGAAGAGCCCAAGCTGCTCAGCATCATTGTACTGGCTGCCTAACATAGCATCACAAGCCTGTGGCTCACACGAGGGAAATGTGTCAACTCCGCAGCCCTAAAGGCCAGCCTCCTGGGAGTCAGGTATTGGCAGGTGGGTTCCTTCTGAGGGCTGGGAGGGAGAAGGCTTCCAGGCCTATCTCCCTGGCTGGCAGGTGGCCCTCTTCTCCCTCTATCTCTTCACCTCATCTTCCCTCTATGCATCTGTCTCTGCATCCAGTTTTCCCCTTTTAATAAAGGCATGGGTCATGCTGCATTAAAGCTCTCCCTAAAGGACTCATTTTAACTTGATCACCCTACAAATATCCTATCTCTAAACACAGTCACATTCTAAGCTCCTGGAGGTGAGGACTGCTACATACAACTTCAGGAGGACACTATTCAGCCTGTGACACACGTTCTAAGCCTGATTGGAGCCTGACTTTACCTCTAACCCTCTGACCCCCAGTCCTGGGCATGGCACTGGGGCATAGAGATTCCTGCCACCCTTGGAATCCAGTGGTCTCTTTCCTAGCTTGTGAGGATTAAGCTCTATTTTTTTTTAATTTTGCCCAAATTCCTAACTAAGGAATCTGGGGAGTCATGCACTACAAACCATAAATTCTCATTGGATGAGTTTTATTTAACCCTATATATCATGATATACTTTCCAGCCTGACTGTGGCATAACATTACAATACAAGGAAGAAAATCAAAGTATTTTACCCCAAAACATGTTTAGTTGCCATATCTTCAAATAGTCCTGCAAAGCTGCCCTTTGTGGGGGAAAATGTGCACCTGTAAAGAATCTCTATTAACATAGCTAGATCTTTTTCTTCCAGGCCCTCGCAATCCTCAAGAGATTAACTAAAAGTCTAGCACCTTTCATAGATCTGAATAGGCGATATTTGTGCTCTGTTGTCTCTAAGATGTCTCTAAGGGCAGCTACTACAAGACTTCAAAGAAACTTTGGTCTCCACCATCTTTTATCTTAACCTGAACATTTCCTTTCTGTCAGTCCCAGGTCTTTAGACAAACTCCACCAATTATCAAGCAGAAAATGTTTACATTTACCTGTAGCCTGGAAACCCCCACTTTGAGTTATCCCACCTTTCTGGACCAAACCAATGTATTTCTTAAATGTACTTGATTGATGTCTCATGCCTCCCTAAAATGTATAAACCAAGCTGCACCCGACCACCTTGGGCACAGGTCCTCAGGACCTCCTGAGGACTGCGTCACGGGCCATGGTCATTCATATTTGGCTCAGAATAAATCTCTTCAAATATTTTACAGACACCTGGCCTCCTGAGGAAGGCGCCCCCACTTCGGTAAAATTTAGATCAGGGTCCCTGCTCTTTTACAGCTTTCCTAACCTTCAGCCCCTCACTTTTCCTGGCTCTGGAATCTCTTCAGAAGTCTTCTTTGAGCTTGACTTCCTGGGGCTGTGCCTCCCACTGGGTATGCAGCAGGCCAAGGGCAGGGCAGGGTCTCAGCTCACTTTACCTCCCTCTGGCCTGGCACCTGGTGGACGTGCCTTCGCAAGCAACGTTGGCTGTAAAATGAATGTAACACCGTAGGAATCCAAACTTAAAATCGGCACCAGGAATGGCCCTAATGTTTACACCAGTTGGAGAAGAGCAGGCCAAGAGAGAGCTGTCCAGCATGGAGACGCAGAGGCTTTTTCAAGGGCTTTCGCTCTCTGCTACTCAGCCACTTGTCCTGGGAATTATTATTTGGGGCCTCTGTTTGGGTTTCTTATCAGGTGGCAGGAGGCTGGAACCTAATGGGGCCCCCAGCTTCCCTCTGGCTTCTCTTCATGTGCCCGTATCTCACCTGCCCTGCTTATTTTCCCAAGAAATCCTGAGGGCAGTGCTGAGGCTATTATCCATCCCCCCACTTAAGCTTAAGAAATGGCTCCAAAGCACTTGTGAAACTCCTTGATATTACAGGGGCTGCAGAAATGATGACCATGTCCTGAGAAAGGCAAGATCCTTGTTCCCACTCCTCCAGCCCTGGTAGGGCCCAGTCCTAGCCCCATCCCAAGCCCACATTCCCTGGTGTGGCTGCTCCCTCCAGAGACCAGGCATTTTTGCAGGTTTGTCCCACTGAAGTTCACAGGCACAGAGCAGTGGTTTCCCCTGGCCTCTATTGAGTCATCCCGAATATTTTGTTTTAATGCAAAAGCCTAGACTTCTTTCACATTCCAACTCTAGTCCCAAACAAGTTATTTGTTATTATGTTTGATTTCTTACCTTCTCCCCTTCATACAAATGAATGACAAAAATATGGAGTTTGGTGATGTCCTGTAACCCATGCATTCTGAAAAGTTAGAGTAACTGGGAAACTAGTTCAAAGGGAAAAACTGAAGTGAGTGTGGAATGAATTAGGTGGCTGAGTCCATGTCAGGGCAGACAAACACGGAGTCATAGCCAAGCTAATTATAATATAATCTCGCCATAATCCTATCAGCAGAGGGTACACAATCTACTGCAAATTTGCTCTGAGATGTGCAGTTCTCCTCCACTTTCCCCTTCTTCCTCAAAGGTAATATGTAGCCCAATGCAAATATAGACTTTTTCTTTCCCCTGAGAGTTGGTTATTCATTTCTCACAATATTCTGGGGGAAAAAAATAGCATGCCAGGTGAATTCATGCATGATCCATTCTTAAAGAGCACTAGGACATAAAAATTATGTTCTCTTGACCTCGGTCCTTTTTTTAGGTTAGGACTCTCTTCTTAAATCTATCTTCCTCTGCCTTCTCTCCCTCTTTCTCTTTCTTTTTCCAGCTGATATCACATGATGGACTATGTATTTAAGATCTGAAAATAGGTGAAAAGCTTGAGCCTGAAGAAGTCAGTGGCATTTATGAATGCATGTAGAAGTCCAGTCTCTAATGCATTCTCAAACAGAACATGCATTTGGAGAAGGAAAGAGAAAGCAGCAGTAAGAGCCAAACCCATTTAAGATGTTTTAAAAATTAGATGTGCTATTATAAACTTAGAGAATTTTCTTCCAAATCCACCTCTGTCATAAAAAAAGCTATTGAAGGGGTCATTGTAAGGACAAATATTGCTTTTTTCTTCTATGTCCAAGGAAATGTATCTTCTGCTCAGGAGGAAAAGAAAGCAATGATGCTGCCTCTTTTGTATGGGGAAAAGGCAGCTCTTTATTTTTATGTTAAAGAGTTGTCAAGACACTTATATTTTTCAGAGCATTAAAAGTTATTTTTTATTCTACTGAATTGTTCATTGAGATTTCAAAACCAAATCTGCCTCCTTGCCAAATATCTTTGTAATATGTACATTTCACACTGGCTTATTATAATAGGTTTTCTCATGGGATCTAGCATTCTGGCATCTGCTTTGTTATGATATTATAACAATAATTAACATTTCGTACTTACTGTATAGCCAGCCTTTGATCCATATTTTTAACAAAATGTAATAACAATGCTCTTTCACACAGCATCTTTCATCCCAGAGCCTCAAAGTAGTTGGCAGCATCATATTATAGTCTGAGATAGTTGTATTCACTCCTGAAACCCTCCCAACGCCCCCATGGGGTCTATCCACAGCACGCATCTTCCTTAGGAGAAAGGAAGGGAAGAAAGGTCAAGTGAATTGCCAGGCAGCAAGACAACGGCAGCAGGGCCAGGAATAGAACCCAGCCTGGCCGCCTTCTTGGTCAGGGACTCCGAAGCTGCAGTTGCATCTATTTTTAAAATAAAAGAGATGGGGAGAGAAAAGCAAGAGGCATTCAGCTTATTCTGACAGGGATTTGGATATGCCCTAAAAGTCATGCTATATCTTCTGAAATGAACCCCTGGGAACAAAAGTCTGATTAGGTGGTGAGCTGCCTGTTTGGCAAACAGCACCTAAATCCTCTCTATAAGGACTGAGTACGTACTGGGCCACTGACTGGGTCCCTTTCCTCTAGAGAGGAGTTAGAAGGAGGTACACAAAGACTCCAAAAACTCTAACTCTGAATCTCTCTAATCAGGGCAATCAACAGACACCATGAAGCACTGCTCATACTCAGCACTCTGTTGAATAGGTGACCAAGGTGAATCAATTTCACCCAAAGCTGCTGTTGGAATGGTATCTTAAGTCTTCTGCTTTTTTCCTTTGGGTCAAACCTCTTAGCCCCTAGACATCCTCACAGGAGAAAAATAAAGACTATCACCAGGTTAAGGTTTGGATCATTTTGAAGAATAACTAGTCATGATTATGAACCAAAAGAAGCCAATTGTCACTCCTAAATTCAGAAGAATAAGTGTGGTCATTATAGGAAAATTAATAATCTATATAGAGCTAATTAATATCTAACAGATATGGAAACAAATTTTATGCTATCTCAGCTTCACTCCAATTTACAGAATCTCAGGCAAGTGTAAAGGTATAGATGTGGGTCAGAAACTGACATGAAAAGAACGGAGTAATGTGCTTGGTGCAAAGAAGATGCTCAAAAGATGCCTCTGGGGTGAGTCACAATGAGAGCTACAGAGTGAGGAACAATGACCAAATGGCTTGCACATGAATGAAAGAACAGCAGTGGGAGAGATCCAAGATGGCCGATTAACAACAGCTCAGGATTGTAGCTCCCAGTGAAAGCACAGAGAGCGAATGGACGCCACACTTTCAGACGAATTTCTGTGGCCCACAAACTGGGAGATTCCCGGTGGAGGAGCCACACGTGTCGCCAGCACGACTCTTTTGGCCTGCGCAGCTGTTTTGCCAGCGCCCCGGCATGCTGCAGCGCTTCTCAGTGCGGAGTATACGCGACTGGGTGCCCTTTGAGTCTGGCTCGGCTGGTCCCATCCCCACAAGGAGAACAGCAATTGGAAGCGCTGAGGACTGAGAGTTTCACAGTAAGCACAGCTGAACCCGAGAAGGCCAAGTTCTGTGGGGAAGGAGTGTCCGCCAAAGGAAAACTAAGAAACAGAAAAAACTTCATCACCAACAAGCCGGACGTCCACTCAGACCCAATCTGAAAGTCGGCAATTACAAAGACGACAGGTGGATAAATCCACAAAAATGGGAAGAAACCAGTGCAAAAGG